>CM062295.1:332973890-333199037 GCA_031216915.1 Pictodentalium vernedei
TCATTGTTCGTGTATGGCCAGGTGGAAAAAGAATTCTTGAGTATTTCTGTCACCCAACTGTTTTTTTTTTTTTTTGGGGGGGGGGGGGGGGGGGGTGTGGTGGGGGAGTGGGGGAGTGAATCACTAGGCCCTGAGAAAATAACGTTTTGCCACAAAGTTTAGTGAAAATATGCCACAATGGCACAAAAGTAGGCACTGAATGCTCATTCCAGGGGGCCTTATGGTTGGCCCTGACCTTATTTCAAAATGCAAGCCCTAGCTATAGGTTGAAATTATCCTTCTGTAATGCACCCCACAACATCATAGAATCTGATCCGTTGGAAAAGAAATGTGAGAACATTGATTCTGAGATGTTATTTCCATCAGTTTTTTTTTAGCTCACCTGACTGAAAGTCATTGTGAGCTATGCTTGTCTCTCTGCATCCATTGTCGTCTGTCATGTGGTGTTTGAGTTTCCTCCTCCCAATCTCCTTTGCTGATTCCAATAAAATTTCATATGAATGATGGCTGGTGAGGATCAATTCAGTTTTGTTAACTGTGACTGTGGGAGCCCAAAGTTTAACTTGGTTAATGTGAGGAAAATTCTTAAAAAATCTTCTTCAGATCCATCAGTCAAAATTTTTCTTATATTTGTTGTTCAGCAAGCATCCTTAGTGGGGTCAGATTAAATTTGTTCAGATCATATCCCTGGATTCCTATTTGAGCTTCCTGTGGGCAATATGGGGAATATTCTAACAAAACCTGCCTCTTCAGATCCACCTGTCAGAATCTTTTGATTTTTAGAATACAACATCATTATTGTGGTGAGATTCAAGTTTGTTCAAGACCCAGAGTCATATCTGGGCTCCCTGTGGGAGACTGAATTTTAACTTTGTGCAGTACGAGAAAAATTCTTTTAAAATCCTCTTCTTTCGATTGACTATCCAAAATTGATCAATGCTCAGTATCAATATCCATACTTACCTGCACAAGTTGTTGGCAATAGCTCAGTCAGGGTTAAAACACTATCCAAAAGAAATGAGAGTTACCTCCCTGTTAATTATTCACCCACAATTCTCTCCCAAGTTCTCTTCAGTTTAGTTCGGAAAGTGAAGCTGTGCACTTTGTAAATATTTTCCTCATTTGGGGAAAATGTCTGAAAGCAATAATTTGAACAACTTGGATGATCACAGCAAATGCTGTTAGCACAAAGTATAACTACAGAGGTTTGTAAGAATTGGTCAGATGAAAATATCGCCCCATGCCATGATGGCATGTCGTGACCCGATCTGATCAAGAAAAATATCAGTTTTGTGATCAATCTACTGTACTTGTAATTTTGTCTGTACACAGGGTTTCTGCTAGGAATAATTTAGTGGGTTCAGTAGGAAGGGAAAATCACAGCTCACCTAGCGTGACCATGGTTCGCGCTGGGCGAAGAAAATTTTAGAATTGAACACTGTAGGAAAGCCATTTCCTTGCATCTGAGACGATTCTTGTTTTAGTGTGAACGATTTTGTGAGAATAATTATGTTGAATCTTTGGGGAAACGCCCAAAGCATCACCGTTTCTTTTCTACAATCGGCACATGACATCTTACCGAATCAGCAAATGGTAGAAAATAGCGATAGTTTCCAAATGACTCTCGAGAATCTTCAAGTTACAGAATGCCAATTCTGAAAATGGTGCTTTTAAAATTACTGCGTCTTGACAAGAATTTTACGGCGTCATGTTGTTTGATTTTCGATTGTATTTTATGCTTTATCAGTAAATGATCGACAGGGGGAATGGATCTGGTTGCCAGACTCTTAGCCATGGTAATGGAAAGTAAACCCTGCTGTACATGTATGTCAGCCTTCAAGTTTTTACTCTAAAGAATGCTACAAAGCTTGGAAATTCCATTCGATTTGAAAGTGTCCAGATGATTTGATTTGATTTGAGTTGGTTCATGGTGATTCAAAAATTATCAAATCATCAAGATATTCTCAAAATCTCATCTAGTGTCTCCTCCTGTAGAACTCTACTTCTATAATTGGTCTCCTGTACAGTTTTGTTCACTTGAAACCACTTTGATTCCATTTCTGGAATATTCTGCTCTTCAGATTGATTTGAAAGACAAGTTGCCTTTGAATTAGAGCTGAAACGGTTAAGGGTTTTCTTGATTGATTAATCACGTGGATTAACCTTTGTTAACCGATTAATCACTTGTCCAAATAGATATCTGAATAATTGCCATACCGTTGATGATTTACAGCATGAACCCTTTACCCAACGTAACAAACACAACCCACTAGGCCTATATACAAAAATTCAAATTTATTATGTTTTCAAATTTTGTCTCAAAAACATAGCTTATGACCCCTCATTGGAACAAGCTCGTTCCAGTGAGGGGTCATAAGCTATGTTTTTGAGACAAAAATCGAAAAAATTTGAGTAATTCATGAATTTATTTTGCAAGTATCGTCTGCTACCCGCAATGGATAAAGGGTTAGAATGACCGTTTCCAGCTACTGATACAGTATGATGATCATTGCAAGTAAACAAGTATGTCAGCAAGTAACTTGCATGTTTTACTCTGTCTCATATAATTCGTGTGAGTCAGTGTGACAATGTTTGCCTGTTTTGGAGCAAGTTTGTTCCTTTGTTAACCCATATAATACAGTAGTTCAAAAGTAATGGTTAATCGATCAATTTTTGGATTGATCAAGATGTTGATTATTGATTAATCGGTTAACTGTTTCAGCTCTACTTTGAATACAGTGGAGTCTGGCAATATTCTCAGTTGTACAGTATGGCTGCTGTGGACTGGTCACTTTCCATGGGTGCACGTGGGCAGTATTTCCACGGAAGCAATAATATTAGATTCCAAACAATAAGTATAGCAATAATCACCAAAAATTTAATTAATGAAGCACTGGGTACAACCTGGTTCTTCATTAATTAAAATTTTGCTGCTGAGGATTTTTATTACCTGCCCACACATGGATTATGACCAGTCTGAGACAACTGTACTGTCCATTTAAGGAGCTGCAGTGTCTATAATGTGAAGGGTGGTGGTTTGATTGGAAATCCTTTGCTTGAGGATCATGATCCAGTCACAATATCAGGCCTGGCCTTTTGAAAAATCCAGGGGAGCCACTATGGCCCTCCTAAATCTGTTTCAGGGGAGCTATTCTATACTAATATCAATTATACAAGGTTATTAATATGAAAATTGAGGAGAGCCATTACAGTTTAAGGAGAGAAATTATGGCTCTCCTCAATTTGCCTTTAGGAGAGCCAAGGAGAGCCGGAGCAATAGCTCCCGTCAAACGGCCAGACCTGCAATATGGTCACAATTCACTATCTGATTTTGTGTGCTGTATTTTCCTGGTAGAATTGCAACTCCAGGGTTTCTGCTACCAGGGCTGAGGGTCCGTCAACCAGACCCATTCCCCCTCGCGATCATTTACTGATAAAGCATAACATATGGTCGAAAAAACAATCAACATGATGCCATAAAATTCAAGACAAGACGCTGTCTTTCTCCCAACAAAGTTGACACATTTTAGGAGCACCATTTCAGGAATTGGTATTCTGAAACTTAAGATTGTCGAGTGTCATTCGGAAACTATCGCTATTTTCTGCCGTTTGCCGATCAGGTAAGATGTCACATGCCAATTGTACTGAAGAAATGGCGATGGTGTTTTCCAGAAGATTCAACATAATTATTCTCACAATATCGTTCACACTAAAACATGAATCACCATCTCAGATGCAAGGAAATGGCCTTCCTGCAGTGTTCATAAAATTTTCTTCGCCAAGGTCATGCCAGGTGGTCTGTGATTTTCTTCTTGTACTGGACCCACTAATTTATTCCTAGTGGAAACTCTGCACATATTTTAGCAAAAATCTTGTCTTCATGTATGTATGTGCAGATGTCCAGCTATTGGGTGTTGCAAATCTCCTAACATATACATAATGTACAATGATTTGATTACGCCGCAAAATTCACATGCTGCGGAAAAAGTCTTTAGCAGTATGAATTTGTATAAATGACAGTGGATATGTGATGCCACTGAGCATCTGTGCTCAGTTTTAGAGGCTATTAGACTTTCATTCCATTTTTATTTTCCATTGCAGGAGTTGTGTAATTGTTTGGTGCTATTTTATAGAACCCTTTTTGAGTATCACAAGAAGTGTTTCCAGGAATTGAATACAGCCCTCTTGTCTCCTTTGTCTCAGAACAATCTTCCAGATGTTTCCTGTGAAAAGTTAAATGATCTGAAGAACATCACAGCTACGGACATATATCATGGTCCTGAAAAAACAAATAAGAAAAAAGTATCGGCAAACAAAGAATCAACAAAACTTTCTCCAAAGTCATCTCCAAAACAGGTTATAAAGGAGTCCTTTTTCTCTCTGTTTGACAAGAAGACTTCTACTGAAGGCGAAAACCGAAGTTCCTTTTATATTTCAGCACCTGTTGGGACTACACCGGTTGATGAAACCAACACTCTTGGAGCAGGTTCTCCAAACATGGTTAAAATTGAAAATAATTGTGCTGATAATGGTGCTAAACTTTCCAACAAAAGCGAAGTCAGTGTGATCGAAAAACAAAGTGCTATTCCTATGCAAGAAAACAAGCCAAATAACAGTAAGTGTGAGTTTCAGAGCCTAAAAGTAATGCAAGAATCCAAATCGATTCTTGCAAGGAAAACAATGAAAATCAACTTTGATTCTCACAAAATATTTCTCTACTTGTGTAAAAATAAGGTAATACTTTAATTTAGCAGTGGTGTCTAGTGAAGTCTTGGCTGCCTATACAGTCTAGAAACCACTGCCAAGGTACTGTATTTTTCATCAGCAAGATCACTAAAAGCCTCTATGTTGGAACACATGTTCTACATATACATGTAAGGCCAGAAACACACAAAAATTGGAAGCAGGATCTTAAAGGTTAAACTCCAGTAAGTACCTGAAATAAATATAAGGTTTTTAGCTCACCGAAGGGAGCTCAACTTATCACTTCCTGTCTGTCATCGTGAACATTTTTCAAACGACTTCTCCTCTGAAACCAGTGGTCCGATTTTCACGAAACTTCATGTGGATGTTCATTACTATATGGCAATTCAGATGTTCAAATGAAATGGCCACGTCCCTTGGGGGCTCTGTATGGGGCATGACTCTGATAGCACCGTATGAATTATAGAAAAATTATTAAAAAATCTCCTTCTCCAGAACCAGTGGGCAGAATCTTTTGATACTTGGTATGCAGCATCTTGGTATGGGTCTGATTCAAGTTTGTTCAAATCGGCCCCCTGGATTCATATTTGGGCTCACTATAGAAGCCCAAATTCAAACTTAGTGCATTTCAGGAAAATTTCTTGAGAAATCTTCGCCAGATCCAGCAGGCAGAATCTTTTGATATTTGGTATGCAACATTGTGGGGTGGATCTGATTCAAGTTTGTTCAAATCGGCCCCCTGGATTCACATTTGGGCTCAGTATAGAAGCCCGAATTCGAACTTAGTGCATTTCAGGGAAATTTCTTAAAGAATCTTCTTCTCCAGATCCAGCAGGTAGAATCTTTTGATATTTAGTATGCAACATTTGTGGGTGGATCTGATTCAAGTTTGTTCAAATCGGTCCCCTGGATTCACATTTGGGCTCAGTATAGGAGCCCAAATTTGAACTTGGTGCATTTCAGGGAAATTTCTTAAAGAATCTTCTTCTCCAGATCCAGCAGGCAGAATCTTTTGATATTTGGTATGCAACATTGTGGGGTAGATCTGATTCAAGTGTGTTCAAAATCGGCCCCCTGGATTCATATTTGGGCTCACTGTAGAAGCTCGAATTCGAACTTAGTGCATTTCAGGGAAATTTCTTAAAAAATCTTCTTCTCCAGATCCAGCAGGCAGAATCTTTTGATATTTGGTATGCAACATTGTGGGGTGGATCTGATTCAAGTTTGTTCAAATCGGCCCCCTGGGTTCATATTTCAGCTCAGTATAGGAGCCCAAATTTGAACTTAGTGCATTTCAGGCAAATTTCTTTAAAAATCTTCTTAAGATCCAGCAGGCAGAATCTTTTGATATTGGGTATGCAGCATCCTTAGGGGGGTGAGATTCAAGTTTGTTCATGCCAAGTCCCTGGGTTCATATTTGGGCTCACTGTGGTAGCCTGAATTATAACTTAGTTCAAAATCCAGAATTTTCTTTAAAAATCTTCTTCTTCAGATCCAGCAGTCGGAATGTATTGATATTTGGTATGCAGTATCCTTAGGGGGGTGAGATTCAAGTTTGTACAAGCCATGTCCCTAGGTCCATATTTGGGCTCGCTGTGGGAGCCTGAATGATAACTTAGTTCAAAACAAAGAATTTTCTTTAAAAATCATCTTCTTCAGATCCAGCAGTCGGAATGTTTTGATATTTGGTATGCAGCATCCTTAGGGGGGTGAGATTCAAGTTTGTTCAAGCCATGTCCCTAGGTCCATATTTGGGCTCACTGTGGAAGCTTGAACTGTAACTTAGTTCGAAATGAGGAATTTTCTTAAAAAATATTCTTCTTCAGATCCAGTAGTCGGAATGTTTTGATATGTGGAGTGTAGCAACCTTAGGGGGGTGGGATTCAAATTTGTTAATGGCAAGTCCCTGGGTCCATATTTGGGCTCCCTGTGGGAGCCCGAATTATAACTTAATCAATGTGAGGAATTTTTCTTTAAAAATCTTCTTCTTCAGATTAAGCAGTCAGAATGTTTTGATATTTCGCATGCAGCATCCTTAGGGGGTGAGATTCAAGTCTGTTCAAGCCAAGTCCCTGGGTTCATATTTGGGCTCCCTGTGGGAACCCGAATGATAACTTAGTTCAAAATGAGGAATTTTCTTTAAAAATCTTCTTCTTCAGATCCAGCAGATGAATGCTTTTGATATTTGGTATGCAGCATCCTTAGGGGGTAAGATTCAAGTTTGTTCAAGCCATTTCCCTAGATCCATAAAATTTGTCTCTCGTGACTTCATTCCCTTGTAGTGTTGATGAACCATGTCTAACTGAATGTGACTCCAAATACTTCTTTGAACCACTTTGGCCGGTGAGCGATTAAGGCTCCTTGGTGCCTTTTGTTTTTTATTCCCCCGACCTCTGGAGGAGGATTCAGGGGTATCTAGTGGAGACCTCCATCTGTCCATCCGTCTGCCCATCAGTCTGTACAAACATTTTGGATTGTAATTTCAAAGCCATTGGTTGGATTTGGATCTTCTTTGGTATGCTGATAGACCTGCATGGTTGAACAGATATGCACAAGGAATGGGTTCCGTCCAATAATTTTCCCAGAGTTGTGGTCCTTTTTCACTCTTTTGACTTAGAAAATGTTTCTCTGTATTGCATTCAAAGCATGGTGGATTTGAAAACCACTTATTTGATCAATTCATAATTGTAGGGGTTACTTGTGGTTGACTAAACAATGCTTCCTTTCAATTTTGGTCCTGCTAGCCAATTCAATTTGGCTACCATGGCATTATGACACTGTCAGGGGCATATGCCATGCTTCGTGTTGCTCTTGTTTGTTACTATGGAATACATACTCGCTGCACCCACAAGGGTATAACAGTACTCACAAAATCTAAATTATTTAAGAACTGAAAATTGATTCTTGTAGCAGGAGTTTGCAAGAATCAAAATCAACTCTTGTGAATTGTGATACATTTTAAGCCCTAGGGCTTTAGATTGGTGGCAAACCTGTGGGATGAACTGGGCTGACCATAATTTGGTCATGACAAAGATAATAATGTGAAAATTCAGACCCAAAAGATGCATTTTCCTGACATCAGTGAAATAAGTCATATGCAATATCAGATCTAGATAACCTCAACTGAGTGTTGTTGACCGTTGGAGCCCTGACACCATGACATCACTGGCATCAATTTGAAGAGTCCATATTGATTTTCCAGCTCTCAGAGCACCAGTCTAATTCTGTTAGAAATTTGATGATGTTTTGGGTTGTTTGTTCACCAACTTTTTATTGTCCTCTCTCAAGGGAGAAATATAGCGTAGAGCTCTGTCCGTCCATCTTACCATTCATCTGTCTGTCTGTCCATCCGTCCAAACATTGTTTATTGCATAACTTGAACAATAGTTACTGGATTTCAATTCTTTTTGGTTTGTGCTTCTATAGCAACAATGTCTACATCAAGTTTGATGCCCAGCGATACCCGATGGAAATTGTGTGAGTTATTGGTATATGTCTCTATAGCAGCAATGTCTACGTCAAGTTCGATGTCCAGCTATGTGCGATTTAAATTATTGGAGTTATTGCCCTTTGTTTAATAAAAAATATAGTGTAATACTTGTTTATGGCACAACTTTAACAATAAAAACTGGATTTCATTTCGTTTCAGTATATGTCTCTATAGCAACAATGTCTATGTCAAGTTCGATGACCAGCGATTATCGATGAAAATTGTGAGAGTTATTGCCCTTTGTTAAAAAATATGTAATGCTTGTTTATGGAATAACTTATTTATTTATTTATTTATTTATTTATTTATTTATTTATTTATTTATTTATTTATTATTGGCGTTTGAGGTAACATATTTCTGCACAATGGCTAATCATTACCACAACAGTTTTATGGGTGGAGGAAGCTGGAGTACCCGGAGAGAACCACTGAGCAATGGTAAGCAATTGCCAGCTCCCCAACATACTAACTCCACAAAGACAGGGTTAGCATTGATTGAAGACAGGTGCACCATCGACGGGCAGTACGCCTTAGTACAGAACATCACCGTGCCCTCACGTGGGCAATGGGGGTGAAGTATCTTGCCCAAGGACACAACGTAGTTGCTGCAGGTGGGATTCGAACCAAGTATGAGGCAAATTTTTTTCTTTGAACAAAAATGCATTTTGAAGGATTTACGGTGACAATATGCAGAAAGAAATTTGACTCCTATAACCCACCCCCCCCCCCCCCCATCCCCCCAATGGTCACCTCAAGTCCGATGACCACCATTATCCAGTGAAAATTGTCTGAGTTATTGCCTTTTGTTAAAAAAATATTGTGTAATGCTTGTTTGTGGCATAACATTAACAGTAGTAACTGGATTTCAATTATGTGATAAAACGTGATCCATGTAAATTTGTATGGGGCCTGATTGTGATTGGTTTTTGAATATTTTTGTTTACGGGGGGGGGGGGGGGGGGGGGGGGATGCTTTTCTTGTTAAAAAATATATACAGATATTTTTTCACGCTCTAGTTTTAGATAATCCAATCAATAAGTATTTAATTCACCTTGCCAAAATCGAGATGATGATATACACTGTGTGGGAACGATTTTATACTTAACCGGAAGCTACAGATTATCGAGGCGTGAATGTTTAGATTTTTGCCAAAATATCAGCACACACTTCGAAAAAAAACTCCGTAAAAGAACTGAAGATTCTGTTTTACAGCAAGCCTTCAACGATTTCTGGTAAGATAATACAATGGATTATCCTTCGGCTTCTATTATTTGGTCAAATGTTAAACCATTTTTTTTAAAATAAGTGAACTTTTGAATTTAATCATCATAAATTTAGAATATGAGAACGTCTGGTGGCGTGAATAAATTAAAGGTTGATGCGAAATAGTTTTAAAAGCAAAATATTTTTCCTGTTTGAAACAAGAAAAACATGCCTGCGACCCGGCACATGCATCGTTTCTGTCTCAATGCCTGTTTTAAACATATAATTCATTCATTCAGAAGGGCACTACGTTTTTGATATCTGTCCGATTAGCTGCTGTAGAGTGTAATCATTAGTTTCTGCAAATTCATGAAATAATGTCCGGTTAGTTATGATTATTTATCTTATACCTGTTTGCGATAAAGGGTGTGTAATAAACTTTGTCTTTATTACACGCATGTGTAATATAGATTTAGTGAGTTCACTATATGCACATGACTCACTATATGCTTCACTTAGAAAAAGATGTTTATGTCCTTTTTGGATATCAAAAAGGCATACGATAGAGTATGGAGGGAAGGTATGTGGCGCAAGCTGGAGGCTATGGGCTTAGGAGGCGAGTTTGTTGGAATTATGAAAGCATTATATAAAGATGTAAAGAGTGAACTTAGCCTGGGAAACATTACAACGAAACGTGTGCCTATCGAGATAGGCCTAAAACAGTGGTGTATCCTTTCGCCGATCCTGTTTGCATTGTACATCAAAGGTTTAGGAGGTGAACTCCTGCGTAGCGAGGAGGGGGTAGCAGTTGGGGACTTGAAGATTCCAGAGCTATTTTTTGCAGACGATATGGTTCTAGTGTCAGAAAGCGAAGAGAGGCTAACGAAAATGCTGGAAATTGTTGGGAAATATGGGAGCAAATGGAGACTCGAACATAATGAAAGCAAGAGCAAAATTATACCTGTGGGCCGCAAATTGGACCCCACTCGAAGGTGGAGAGTGGGTGAGTTCAGCATTCAGGAAGGGAGCAGCAAACTTCTCAGTGTGGGAGAGACAGGTGATTACGAGTATTTGGGGTAAATATAAACATTACAGGAAGAGGCATCTACCGGAACCACACAAATAAATTGATTCTGAAGGGGAAGCGAATCCTTAACCAAATGAAACTTATAGGGAGAAACAGTTTCAATAAGGTTTTCGTGGGGAAAACCATTTGGGAAATGGTGGGGCTGCCAAGTATAACATACGGTACGGAAGTGGTACCCCTAAACCAGACGGCCGTAAAGAGCTTGGAAATCCTGCAGAACGATGCAGGCCGATGGATAATGGGGTCGAGTAATGCCGCAGCGCTAGAAGCAATCAGGGGTGAGCTTGGGTGGATGAGGATCAAGGACAGGATAGACCTGTTGAAGCTCGGTTATCTTAATTATTTGGTAAATCTCCCCGACAGCCGATGGTGTAAAGCAATGTTCCTGAGAATTTTTAACTCAAATATCAAAACGGGGTGGATGGTCCAAGTGAGGGAGCTAGTAGAGAACTACTCATTGGAGATCTCGGACCTGGACGTTGGGGCAAACCAGGGTAAAAAACTCGTCAGAGAAAGGGTCATGGAGGATTGTAACCGTAATTGGCGAGAGGGGGTCAAAACAAAGAGGTCTTTGGGTGGCCTGCGTGATAAAGATAAGCCAGGTTTTGAAGAGTACCTTGCTGGCACCTTTGGGGGTCACTGTTGTTCAAGCTGAGGTCGAGATCCCTGGAGCTGAGGGGGAAAATTGGGAAAGATGGTGAAAGGGAGTGCCAGATGTGTAACTTGGACATGGTGGAGACCCTGGAACACTCTCTTCTAGAATGCCCAAAGTATCAGCCTAAAAGAATGAGATTCACTGGGAGTATAATGGGGAAGTAGGATGGGAGAATGAAGGATATGTGGGTAGGGGGAGACTCAAAGGAGAGGGTTAATATGTTAATCGGAGAGATTGGGAAGAATGGGACAAGGGATATCATCAAGCAGTTCGTCTCCGAGTGTTGGGAGGAGAGGAGAAGCGTGGGAATAGGGAGGCAGTTGGGAGTACAGGGGTAACCATGGCCTTCTCGTCCGAGAACCACGACAAATCAGCGGCTGGCCAAAGTGTTATTATTATTATTATTATTATTAGCAACGCTCGACTCGCTTCAAAATTAGGTTACAGGATATAAACAGTATGGTATAACACGTGTGGATTAAAGTTGGTTGGTTTAAGTTATTTGAATCATTGAATGTATTTTCATCTCAAATAAAATTGCCATATTTTACTCCAAATCTTACTCCCTTCTTGAAGCCAGTTGGCTTTTCACGTGTATTCTGTATCCATACGCAAGGGCAAATTGAAAACTTCTAGCTCGAAATTCCGCCATTTCATTTCATAAATGACCATAAGCTCGAAATTCGGCCATTTCATTCCAGAAATGACCCGGAAAAAAACATTAAAATCATCTTTCATTGTCAGTATAAGATAAATACAACAATACCGTAGTGCGTTTCGAGATGGCTTGTATCTCAACGAGTTCAAAGTGTTATATTCGCGAGGCTCTGTCGAGAGAATATACCACTTCGAACTCGTTGAGATACAAACCATCTCAAAACACACTGTGGTATTATCGTATCTATAAGAAACTAATACTGTTGATACCGGTGTAAATATTGATATTTAGTATAGGTTACACCATAGAAAGCGAGTGATATTGAATACACAATTACGAGGGTGCTCACGAGCGCTTTGCTCAAGTGAGTACTCCCGAGCATTTGTATGTTCAATATCACGATATGATATGGTGTAACCGACTTGTCACATACGGTTGTTTTCTTAGACAAACAAAAGGCACGACCACAACACGAAAGTCTCATTGTCACTTCTAGCTAAAATGAACTGGATTCTTTTCAATCGAGACACCAATATTGCCGTTCTGCGCATTAAACATTCGTAGTTTTTGAGTTTGTAAAAACATTCGTGACTTCGCGGGGTTTTTTCGGCTTGATGTGATATTCAACGAATCCGTTAAATACAGCATGTGCTCTTATCAACTCTTCGGGATATATCACTTGTTTGAAACAAAAGACAGATGTCATAAGTATGTGCCAATTGTAGATACAGCAACTGTGAGCTTTTTGCCCACCAGTACATATAATATATCACAAAATAAGTTAAGTCCTGAGCTCACATGTACAGACTTACAGCTGAGCCAAACAGAGTTATCAATTAACTTAAATTTGAATGGACACTTTGTTAAAAAATTGCACTGATTGCATCTATACAAAGTAATTATTTCCTCCATTGATTCACCAACTGGGGCAATCTGAAATTAATTGTCCATTATGCCTGAAATATAACAAAACGAACCTACCATTAGGTAAGAACTAGTACTTTCACCGAATTTATCATCAATGTAGGTATCGACGATTTTCTCTTGTAATCCGTCCGGTCGTGAACTAATCGGACATGTGATTTTGAGCTAATCGGACAGATTGGTCAACTGGACCATCGATGAAAAAATAGCTTGTTTTCTACAAACAGGTAACACACGTCAAACGGCCATGTCTCCCAATAAGGAAAAATAATTTATCTTCCGATATTCCGTACAAATATTACCTTACTGGGATGAGTATTACATTAAAACAACAGTTTTCAGTGTGATTTGCATCCTGAATAACCAACTTTGTGGGGATTTCTTGACGTTTTTCTCACTTCTAAACGCCAGAAATACTACATTCACCACAAAACTTGATGAATATTACAGTAATAAAACATATTACTGGCAGTTAAGTCTTGAAATCTTCTCTTTGTGTAATTAAGAGGCTTCAACCTGCCACTATGTTGGTAACGATTCGATAAAAAAAAAAACGTTTTCACGCCTCGATAGTCTGTAGCTTCCGGTGTAATAGAAAATCGTTCCCACACAGTGATATAGGTGTCATAAAAGATTTGGTCAAATGAAGTCTCAATTGAGAAACATTTCTTGCATATATTGAAAGAAAATGAATGTTAAAAGTTTTTAGCTCTCCGAAGGGAGCTGAACTTATCACTTGCCGTCCATCGTCGTGAACATTTTTCAAACGACTTCTCCTCTGAAACCACTGGTCCGATTTTCACTAAACTTCATGTTCATTACTATATGGCAATTCATGTTTGTTCAAATGAAATGGCCACGTCCCATGGGGGCTCTGTATGGGGCATAATTCTGATAGCACCGTATGAATTATAGAAAAATTATTAAAAAATCTTCTTCTCCAGAACCAGTGGGTAGAATCTTTTGATACTTAGTATGCAGCATCTTGGTATGGGTCTGATTCAAGTTTGTTCAAATCGAGTCCCTCAACCAATATTGGGGCTCACTATGTGGGCATGAATTTTTACTAAGTGCAATTTAAGAAAAATTCTTTAAAAATCTTCTTCTCCAGAACCAATGGGCAGAATTTTTTGATATTTATTATGCAGCATTTTGGTATGGGTCTGATTCAAGTTTGTTCAAATCGAGTCCCTTGATCAATATTGGGGCTCTCTATAGGGGCATGAATTTTTCCTTAGTGCAATTTAAGGAAAAATCTTCTCCAGAATCAGTGGGCAGAATCTTTTGATATTTGGTATACAGCATCTTGGTATGGGTCTGATTCAAGTTTGTTCAAATGGAGTCCCTTGATCAGTTTTGGGGCTCACTATGGGGACCTGAATTTTTACTTAGTGCAATTTAAGAAAACAAATTTAAAAATCTTCTCCAAAACCAATGGGCAGGATCTTTTGATATTTGGTATACAGCATCTTGGTATGGGTCTGATTCAAGTTTGTTCATATTGAGTCTCTTGATATTGGGACTCACTAAAGGGGTGTGAATATTTTTATACTGTACCAATGACCCAGACATAGTTGCTGGTGCTAACTCTTAAAATATAGGGCCAAACACAAATTTTGCCCCCCAATCCCCAAAATTTGCATCTAAAACCAAAGAAAACATGTCCTGAATGGCCCTCCACACTTCACCTCTACTGCGCATGCGCAGTGTCAAGGACGTTCCGAAATTGGCGCCATTAATCATTCTTAGTTTGGCCCTTCATCAGTTAACATCTGACTGATCTTTGTGCTTGTAAATCTCAGTTTAAATGATGCCAGACACATAAATATTAGTGAAATGGTGATTCTAAGGAGGATATAGAAGGAGGAGAGGAAAAATGTGTGACAGAAAATTATCAGGGCTGTAACTTAAAATTTTTTAATGAAATTATGTTAAGTTACCTATTTTCGAGGCAGCAGCCATTTTGTTGTCATTCTTGTTATCAAGTTACACTGATTTGTTCAGTGTTTTCCTCTCTCCCTTTCCTTTAAGTCCCCTCTTGCTATTCTCCCATGCTTTTGGCATATTTTCTGTAATTTTATTACTAAAATTTCTTGGGAGTTTTAGCTGAATAACAGAATGAATTCTGTTCTTTTCCCCATGTTTACGTTTTCACCTATGGGTGGTTAGGCGTTGTGTTCTGCATCTACCATCTGATGTTCTGCAGTTTCTTCCTTGGAAGTCTCTGTTTTGCATCAGATAGTGTATTATTGGTAACTGATTTCGGGCCTGGGTGCCTGGAGTCTTATTTTAGTTTTTTTACACTTATTGTTTACGTTTACAACAGCCCTCTGTGTGAGGGGGGATTTCTTGAAAATAATATCTTGATGTTAATTTAATCATAACTAGATACATTATTATTGTTCGTAAGTGTTGCATAAATTGTTCAAAATATTTTTAAAATTTTTGTCCACACTTAGGCTTGGGATCCATTGGGGCTCAACGTTACTTTTCAGAAACTTGGGCTGTTCTGAAAAAATATTTTTTCAAAATATTTTGATTTCAATTATTTTTTCTATGTTAATGGATCATATTATTATGTATTTTGATTGTCAGGGGTTGGTGCGAGTACTAGGACTTTGTTTTCTTTTCACATTGAAAGGATTTTGGTCAATTGTAATAAGAGGAAATCTTCCTCTGACTTTTATAATCATTCTATATGTAGTCAGTGTACTCGCACTAACTCCTGTTCTGTATGTGATGATTTTGATGACAACATGGGAAGCGTGTGTCACGGTATGTTAGTGGGGAATTGGACATTCCGGTCCTTTCCCCGCAGGGTCACTCTACTTTATCAATTTCTATTTCAGACGATCAAGATTAGGGTGATGTATCCGTGATGTCTTCCAACAGTGTGCCTCCGTCGTCTCAATTAATGATGGGCTAGCGGAAAAGTGCTCATGTAAATACGCCAATTGCCTAAGAGGACCCTAGTAGGTTCGACGGCCTTTGACGTCCGCTAGCTCGCCCAGTGTAGCGTCCATTCATCGAATGGTTTGGCAGCCGGGTTCGTCCGTTGCGGTCTAGAAGGAGTTTTGGGGTGATGCGAGCACTATAAATCAACCAAATGCACACCCAGTGACGGCGGATTAGAGGGAGAACGGAGGAAGCCTTTTAGTCCGGTTCCTAGCTCGTTCAGGTCCATCCGGACGGCGAGCGAGAGAGGCCCCTCTCTCGTACAACAACATCTGGCCCCAGATGTTGTGGTACAAAATGTTTCACATTCGGAGCATACGTCCGCCGCTCGGGACGCTCCGACATATAGTCAGTCCAGAGAGACTGTCAATAAGGCTTCCTCATTCTCATGGTAGCGCACACGACCGCTCTTGGCTACGTGACCTCGGATATCCAATCAGCTTCGCCAATCAGAGAATCATCGGCGACCAGGTCACACCATCCGGTAGCCAAGGACACGAGGCCTGTAGACTCCGGACGTTCGCATAAGAAAGTGTGCGGGAGTCAACGTACACGGAGCTTCCGGCGGCAATGCAGCGTAAGACCGCTACTGCACAGGCCTCGGGGATGGATGTGCTATCCCAAATAGCACAGCTTATCGCAGCATCCCAGCAACAACTGAATCTGTCGCATAATGTATTATCCGACGATGCTGGGTCGGGACGCTCTGCGGAAGCAGGTACGGACGTCCGAAAATTTCATCCGGTCTGACGGGATACCCAAAGGGATTCGGAGGATTTCGAGCTTTCCCTTTTGGACCAACATATGCTGTTGTGTATGTCATCTGACTTGATCTTATACAGGTTCTTTCGTCGGACCAGAATGCTGCGATGCCGGATAAGAAACTGATAGCGTCGGTGGACTTAGAAATTTTTGGTTCGGTTCAGGGACATCGTCCCTCAGTTCCGACATAGTCCAATAATGTCACACAAACTTTCGAATTATTGAACGACGCTATATATATTATTATATGCTTGCTATTACCAAGCATTTCTGGTTTCTTGTTCGCAAAGTTACGGAGATGTCTTTCAAAGTGTGCCTCTGTCGTCATAGTTAATGAAGAGCTAGCGGCAATAAGTGCTCATGGAATATGTCTATCGCCTAAGAGGTCCCTTGTAGGATCAACGGAGTGACATTTGCTAGCTCACCTGGGTAGCGTACATTCATCGAATGGTTCGGCTGCCGGGTTCGTCCGTTGCGGTCTAGGAAGGAGATTTGGGTGATGCGTGCACTATAATAACTTTAGTACTCACCCAGTGACGACGGATTGAGGACAGATCGGAGGAAGCCTGTTAGTCCGGTTCCTGGCTCGTCCAGGTCCGTCCGGGCTGTGAGCGAGAGAGGTCCCTCTCTCGTCCAAAAACATAGGGGACCGCATGTTGTGGTTCAGATATTTTGCATTCGGAGCATATGTCCGCCGCTCGGGACACTCCGTTATATTGACAGTCCGAGAGACTGTCGATAATGCTTCCTCATCCTCACAGCAGCGCACATGACCACACATTGGCTACGTGACCTCGAGTATCCGACCAGTTTCGTCATTCAGTGATTCCACGGCGAACAGGTCACGCCATCCGGTAGCCAAGGGACACGAGGCCTATACACTCCGTTCGCTCGCATAATAGTAGTATGCACGGGGTAACGATCACGGAGCTTCCAGCAGCAATGCATCGTAAGACTGCTTCTCCACAGGCCTCAGTGACGGACGTGCTATCCAAGTTAGCACAGTTTTTCACAGCATCCCAGCAATCGACAGTTTCTCGGTCGGATCAGGAATTATCCGACGGCGCTGGGTCGGTGCGGTCCGCGGTTGCATCAGGTTCGGACGACCGAACGCTTTATAGGGTCCGACAGGATGGCGAAGTGGATTCAGACGATTTCGAGTTTTCCCTTTCGGAACATCGGAAGCTGCCATACCTTTCTTCTGGCATTATCTTCCAGTGGTTGTTCCTTCGGACTACATTGCTGCGATGTTGGATAAGAGACTTATAGCATCATTGGACACAGAATTTTGGATCGGTTCAGGGACATTGTCCCTGACTTACCGACACAGTCCAATAATGTCATTAGAACATGTGTATTATTTATCGACGCTATATATATATATAAGCCTGCTACCAAGCATGATAGTCTAGTTTCTTGTCCGCAATGCTCAATTCTGCCTTTTATCATTTATAGGAATAATTTATTTTGGCAGAACAGGGCATACCGAGAGTTCATATGCGTCTAGACGGCATGGTTAAAGACTGGAAATTATCTTTTTCGCCGTCTATGTCTTTTCCAACCACAATGTTGGAAACGACAATGATGTCTTATAGACTTAACTTGGACGCTTCATCATACGTAATCCACCTTACTGAGGCGTTATCATTACGTCTTGAAGAGAAAGAATTCCGGGATATGATCCTCAATGTGATTTCTTTTGAGCCCAGTAGTTTGTTCACGTATAACTCCGCCCTTCATTGGCTACCTGGAGTTGGTTAGACGTGACGCAGCCCTAGCTACTTCCACGCGTGTGGATAGTAAGGTGAAGAACTCTCTCAGAGTCGCTTCAATCTCGGAGAAGCTTCTCTTCGACGGCAACTTTTCAGCAATCCTTGAATTGCTCGATTTACACGTTCTCTTGTCTATCTAGTGTAGCAAGAGATTCAGACTGGGGCAAATATTCGGTGGTTGACTCAGAGAGTGCCACTGCAGTTGCCGAATCCGAGTTTTATAATTATGACGGTTGCCAGTCAAACAGGTTGGGATACAATATTGATCCCAACGGATTCGAAGTGCCAGGGTCTTTGGGTTCCGCAGTCTCTAGGCCAGCACTTATCTTCCACGGAATAATGTTTTTTAGGCTTGCTTTATGTCATTGGATGAACATTATTCAGAAACGCATGTCCAAATCCTGTCCGATAATACGACAGTAGTGGCGTATCTCCGGAACCAGGGAGGCACTCATTCGTTTCCGTTATTCAATTTAATGGAAAGAATCCTTCTGTTTGTTATAGTACACCAAGTTCTGCTTCGGTCCGTCATATTCCGGGTCGTCTGATTGTATTACCGGACTCCCTTTCACTTATGGGTCGCTTGTTGCCGTCAGAATGGACTCTCAACAAACAAGTATTCAATCAGATTTGCTATCAATGGGAGTGCCCAATGATAATTTATTTACGACACAACTTGCTAATCAATTGCAGACGTATGTGTTTACATGTCCGGATCTCTGAGCTTATGTTGTTAACGCTCTATTGATCTAATAGGACGGAATGATAGGATATGCGTATCCTCCTGCACTGTTGTTTCAGCAAGTATTGCTAAGATAAACAACCACAATACATTTCTGTTGATAGCATCTCTGTCTTCACAGAGACCGTGGGTAAATTTACTCAGATGTCAACTGTGGGACTTTACGCGAAAACTTCCTCCATGAGAGGATCTTTTTTCGCTGGGAAAAATCGTGTCATCTTCATCACAACCCGCATTGTAAGCATTGTACTGGACGAGCTTTGGATGCGATTTCTTACTGTAGGAGAACCTCTTCTTCGCTATACTATGCGGCTAAAGTGGAGGCTCTACCGTCGTTGGTGTAGAGATCACTATGTTGATATTGTTGATCCCTCCATACTAGTCATTGCAACTTTCTAGTATACTTGTTTGACAGGATCTACTGCAGCCTGTTACTATTAAGGTTATAGGTTTATGTTATCTCATACCTATGCACTCTATGATAGTTTACAATTGAGTCTTATGTCTCTTTATCTAAGTCAGTTAGTAACTTTTCGATAAATAGACTTAGAATCAATAGATTAAATTTCTATACGGAATTTAACTTCGGTTCTTATTTAGCTAAGTAATCATTTGAGCCTCTGGAAACAGTAGTTTTCAAATTCTGACCTTTTAGACAGTAATTCAATTGGCTTCTCTTTTACTGAAGAGTCAGTGAGCTTCATGCACTATCGGTGGATGATTCTCACTTTCGTAGTTTCGGAATCACTACTTCCTTTACTATTTAGGTTGGATTTTTGCATAAGAGTCAGGCTCCTAATAAATATCTGGTACCTATTGTTATTAAGGTCCTTCCGTCTTTGTACGGGCATAGGCCTTTACTCTGTCCGGTTAGAGTTTACGTATTTATAAACAGATATCTGTTTATTACTACGGGCGTAAGCTTCTTCTGTCTTTGATGCCTAATAGAAGGACGTTATGCTCCATTCTATTGCTAATGGATTCAATTAACTATCGATACTGCTTATGGTATATCATTGACTCAGCAGTTGTGCTTAAGATTTCGGCTCATGAAGTAGGAGTTCTTCTACATCTTGGGCTTACATTAATAGTGTCGCTATTATAGATTTTTGAAGGCTGCTCATTGCGCTCAGCCATCCACATTCATGAATTTTTATCTCAGAAATATCGAGTCCATTTCTGGAGGCCTCTATTGTTAGGTCTTTTATCTATTGCTCAGAATGTCATTCACTTAACAGTTGCTACTATAGCTAGGTAGGCTGTCTGTTTCGGCAGTGACTCCGTTCTGCTGCCCTCTTCGCTCTGGGCTATTTGACCCAGGGCAAGAAAAAGGGGGTGGGGGGGGGGTTGAGGGTGTTCCCTTGGGTCACCTGTTTTACTATGAAAACAAGGGGATACCTCCTCCGGAGTTAGTAATTCTGAGCTGTTATTGGGATGGTTTTTTAGTGAGAAGTTTATGCTTTAAAAATTCATTCAGGTCTTAGTTTTTAAAGTATAGCTTTTGAATATAGCACGTGTCAACGGACGTTATTATACAATCCTCAGACACTTTTAAGGAGTATAAAGAGTCTCTATTCTCTAGACTTACTTTATTTATTGGCTTACTTTAAAATTATTAGTATAAGGATTATACTAGATATTAATAGAGTACATGGATATATGATGCTCAATTTTGGAAGGTGTTGTATCTTTCTAATTTATCATAAATAAGAAAGATACATGTAAGGCCTAATACTTCTTTTTCCCTAGAGGGGATCACTCTATTTTATATAATTGAGCGTATTCCAACTTGCTCCATGTCCTTGGCCCTCCAGCCTTTTTACTATTCAGCTATGTCTGGGTCATTGGTACAGTATAAAAATGTTAAAAAATTTATAGTAATTTATATATTTTTTATACTTACCAATGACCCAGACGGGGATGGCCCTCCCAGGAGTTGGGAACTCATACCTCCCCGCTGAGTACATAGCGCTTACCAGGCACTGGTTATAAGAATGATTAATGGCGCCAATTTCGGAACGTCCTTGACACTGCGCATGCGCAGTAGAGGTGAAGTGTGGAGGGCCATTCAGGACATGTTTTCTTTGGTTTTAGATGCAAATTTTGGGGATTGGGGGGCAAAATTTGTGTTTGGCCCTATATTTTAAGAGTTAGCACCAGCAACTATGTCTGGGTCATTGGTAAGTATAAAAAATATATAAATTACTATAAATTTTTTAACTTTTACTTAGTGCAATTTAAGAAAATTTCTTTAAAAATCTTCTTTTCCGGAACTGATGGGCAGAATTTTTTGATATTTGGTATACAGCATCTTGGTATGGGTCTGATTCAAGTTTGTTCAAATTGAATCCTCATTCAATATTGGGGATCACTATGGGGGTATGAATTTTTACTTAGTGCAATTTAAGAAAAAATCTTTAACAATCTTCTTCACCAGAACCAGTGGGCAGAATCTTTAGATATTTGGTATGCAGCATCTTGGTATGGGTTGGATTCACGTTTGTTCAAATTGAGTCTTTTGATCAGTATTGGGGCTCACTATGGGGACGTGAATTTTTACTTAGTACAGTTCAAGAAAAATTCTTTAAAAATCTTCTCCAGAACCAGTGGGCAGAATCTTTTGATATTTGGTATGCAGGATGCTAGTATGGGTCTGATTCAAGTTTGTTTAAATTGAGTCCCCCCCCCCCTACCCCCCCCCCCCCCCCCACTCCCCCCTCCGATAAATATTTGGGCTCAATATGGGGGCATGAATTCTTTAAAAATCTTTTTCTCCACAACCAGCATGCAGAGTCTTTTGATATTTGGTATACGGCATTCTAGTATGGGCTTGATTCAAGTTTGTACAAATTGAGTCCCTTTGTTCATATTAAGGCTCATTATGGGAATTTGAATTTCAACTTGGTGCAATTTACAATATTTTTATACTGTACCAATGACCCAGACTTAACTGGTGCTAACTCTTAAATTCTAGGGCCAAACACAAATTTTACCCCCCAATCCCCAAAATTTGCATCTAAAACCGAAAATTACATGTCCTATATGGTCCTCCATACCTGTCCTCCACTGCGCATGCGCAGTGTCAAGGAGGTCTCGAAATTGGCGCCAAAAGTCATTCTTTGTTTGGCCCTTCATCAGTTCACATCTGACTGATATTTGTGCTTGTAAATCTCAGTTTAAATGATGCCAGACACATAAATATGAGAGAAATGGTGGATCTAAAGAGGAAATAGAAGGATGAGAGGAAAATTCAGTGGCAGGAAATAATCAGGGCTGTAACTTAAAATTTTTTATGAAATTATGTTATGTTCCCTAATTTCGAGGCATGAGCCTGTTGTTATCATTCTTGCTATGAAAGTTCCACTGCTTGATCAGTGTTGCCTCTCTCCCTTTCCTTTATTCCCCCCTTGCTATTCTCCCATGCTTTTGGCATATTTTCTGTAATAATTATTACTAAAATTTCTTGGGAGTTTTGGCTTCGTAACAGAATGAATTTCTGTTCTTTTCCCCATGTTGACATCCTCACCCTTAGGTGTTTAGGCGTTGTGATCTGCATCTACCATCTGATGTTCTGCAGTTTTTTCTATGGAAATCTTTGTTTTGCATCAGATGGTGTTTAAATTGGTAACTGATTTCGGGCCATGTTTATCAGTGCCTGGAGTCATGTTTCCGTTTTTTGTACAACTTCTTGTTTACATTGACAACGGTTACTGCTGATAGTGATTTCTTGTCTTTACATTAGTTTAGACATAGCAAGATACATTAATATTGTATGTAAGTGTTGCATTAATTTTTTAAAATGTTTTAAAAAATTTTGTCCGCACTTAGGCTTTTTTGGGATCCATTTGGGCGCTGTGTTCCCATTGGGAACTTGGGCTCTTCTGAAAAATTTTTTCAAAAAATTTTTTTTTTGAAAATTATTTTCTTTCAAAGATTATAATGGATTATGTTATATTATGTATCTTTATTTCAAGGGACAGTGCGACTAATATGACTGTGTATTTTTTATTGATGAAAAAATATTTTTTATTTATAATGCGAGGATATCTTCCTCTAATTCTCAGGTTCAATGTATTCGCACTAATTCCTGCTCTGTGTGTGTTGATTGAAATGACAACGTTGGAGGCGTGTGTCACGATATTGTGTTTGCGGGGAGGGGTCCATACCAGTCCTCTCTCCGTAGGGTTACTCTATATTATCATTTTATTTTTCAGAATTCAGAGTGATGTTTTCGTGATGTCTTCAACAAGTGTGTCTCCGTCGTTGCAGTGTTAGGGCTAGCGGCTAAGTGCTCAGGGTAATACGACAATTGCCGAAGTGGTCCCTAGTAGGATCGAAGGCATTGATCGTCCGATAGTCCGCCCGGTGTAGCGACCATTCATCGAATGGCTCGGCAGCCGGGTTTGTCCGTTACGGTTCTGGGAAGCAGTGTGGGTGATGCGAGCACTATAAACTTGGAAAGTGCACACCCAGCAACGACGGATCCGAGGATAGTACGGAGGAAGCCTGTCAGTCTAGTGGCTATCTCGTCCAGGTCTATCCGGACCACGAGCGAGAGAGGCGCCCTCTCTCTTACAACTACATTTGAGCCGCAGTGTTGTTGTATGTTTGTTTGTTAGTCGGAACATACGTCCAATCCTCCTGTTCGGGACGTTCCGTCACATACACAGTCCGAACTGGCTGTGTTATGGGCTTCCTCATCCTCATGTCAACACACTCCACCGCACCTTGGCTTGTGACCACAGAGTTTCAGGGGACGTTCGCATATTATATAAATGCAGGAATGAACGTTCCTCGAGCTCCTGCTTTGCCGACCAGGGAATATTGTCGACCAGGTTACTTCATCTGTTAGCCAAGGATATGAGGTCTTTCCTGATGGGACGTTCGCATATTATATAAATGCAGGAATGAACGTCCCTGGAGCTGCCAGTGGATATTATGTAAGTCACGGCTCCACAGGCCTCATTCAGGAATAAGAATGCGGTGATTTTCTGTGATGTCTTCAAAAAGTGTGCTTCCGTCATCACAGTCAAATGAAGAGCTAGCGGATAAGTGCTCATGATATTACGTCAATTGCCTAAGAGGTCCTAATTAGGATCGACGGCTTTGGCGTCCGCTAGCTCGCCCGGTGTAGCATCCATTCATCGAATGGTTCGGTAACCGGGTTCGTCCGTTGCGGTCCAGGAAGGAGATTTGGGTGATGCAAGCACTATAAAATACGCTACGTGCACACCCAGTGATGATGGATACGAGGAGGGTACGGAGGAAGCCTTTAAGTCTGGTTCCTAGCTCGTCCAGGTTCACCCGGGCTGCGAGTGATAGAGGTCCCTCTCTCGTACAACAACATCTGAGAACAGATGTTGTGGTACAGATGTTTCTCATTCTGAGCATACGTCCACCGCTCGGGACGCTCCGTTATATAGACAGTCCGGAGAGACTGCTCTAATGGCTTCCTCATCCTCACGGCAGTGCACACGACCGCACCTTGACTACGTGACCACTGTTATCTAGCCAGTCTCGCCGACCAAGGATTTCACGGCGACCAGGTCACACCATCCGGTAGTCAGGAATACGAGGCCTATAGACTCCGGACGTTCGCATAAGAAATATGCAGGAGTTAACGTCCAGGGAGCTTTCAGCGGCTAAGTAACGTAAGACCGCTGCTCCACAGGTCTCCGTAACGGACGTGCTATTACAAATAGCACAAATTATCGCAGCATCCCAGCAAATGACAGAATCTCTGTCGGATCAGGATTTATCCGACGACGCTGGGTCGGTACGTTCTGCTGAAGCATCAGGTACCGACGACCAAGAATTTCAAGTGGTCCGACAGGATGGCAAAGGGATACCAAGGAGTTGTTTTTTTTTTTTTACCCTTTCGGAACAACATAAAGTTGCCGTAGATATCATCCGGCATTATCTTTCAGAAGTTGTTCTGTTGGACCAAAAGGCTGCGATGCCGGATAAGAAACTGTTAGCGTCACTGGACACGGAATAATTTTATTGGTTTAGTGACATCGTCCCTGAGTTTCTGACACAGTCCAATAATGTCACAAGAACATTTGAACTATTGTAGAACGCTATATATAAGCTTGCTACCAAAATGAGCAAGTCAGGTTTCTTATCGACGAATACTCTACATCTGCCTTTCATCAATTCAAGGAATAATTTCGAAACGGCAGGACAGGGCATACCGAGAGTTCCTCTGCGTCTAGACGATCAGGCCGAAGATCTAGAATGATCTATACCGTCGTCTATGTCAATTTCAACCGCGATGTTGGAAACGACAATAATGTCTAACAGAGTTATCTTAGACGCATTATCGTACGCAGATCACCTTACTAAAAGTATTTTCATTACGCCTTGAAGGGAAAGAATTCCAGGATGTACTATCTTCCTTAAGAGTTCTTTCAAGGGCAATAGCTTATTCCACGTATAACTCCGCCCTTTTAGTGGCAAACCTGGAGTTGGTTAGATGTGACGCAGCCCTAGCTACATCCACGCGTGTGGATGGTAAGGTGAAAAACTCAGAGTCGCTTCGGTCTCCGGAGAGCTTCTTTTCGACGGCAAGCTTTCAGCAATCTATGATCAGATAACTAAGAAAGCTTCGGATTCTCTGCTATTCAAATCCGCTTCTAAAAAGTCGGATACAGCAGAAAAGAGTAAGACAGGCACTTCTGGGACAAGTACGCCCAAGAGAAGTTCCTATAGAGGTTCCTATGCATCCTCTAGGTCTTATTCTAGAGACCATCACGTGGGGGACGTTATTCTGGCCGAGATAACCGGTCAGACGTCCCTAGGTCGATGGGGCGAGGTGCGGGTCGTGGAGGACGTAGTTTCTCCTTCCGCAAGCCTCGCAGGTCCAGGAGGTGATGGTATGATCCTCTATCGTGTTCCAGTAGGCGGAAGATTGTCGAGTTTTATAAACAATTGGGCATCAATTGCGGATGACCCCTGGGTTCGAGGGGTAATTTCGGAAGGACTAAGAATATCCTTCAAACGAAAGCCTCCATTAACTCAAAGTCCAAATGGACTCAGCTTCCGTCAAATCCGCAGAAAAGAGACGCTCTTCTATCAGAAGTACAGTCTCTTCTGGAGAAGAACGGGTAGAGGTCGTAGAAGACCAGGAATCACCGGGTTTCTACAGCCATCTGTTTCTGGTTCCGAAACCAGACGGCTCGTTCTGTCCAGTCATAGATCTGAGCTGGATAAACAAGCTGATCGTCGCTCCGAAGTTCTATATGGAGACAATTCGATCAGTCAGAGCGAGTATTCGGGTGAACAACTATGCTACAAGCATAGATCTCAAGGATGCGTACTTTCATGTCATGGTACATCCGACATTCAGAAAGTATCTACGCTTCGCAGTCCTAGGAGTTGTATATCAGTTCCGAGCGATGTGCTTCGGTTTGAACCTAGCGCCCTGGGCTTTCACTCGAATAATGAACTCGGTAATGATACATTTCCGAGCTCATTCGTCTGCGGTAACGTCGGCCTACCTGGACGACATTCTTCAGAGGTATGGCAACGAGTTAACGCTTCAGAATGATGTGCAGAATCTGCTTCTATTACTCCGACATCTCGGTTTTATAATAAACGAGGAGAAGTCGGATCTGGTGCTGTCCAAGTCATTCACCTACCTGGGAATGAGCTTCGAGACGCACAATAATCTCGTTCGTCTGCCGTTAACCAGAGCAAATTAATCAATTGTTAAGTTCGCTATTTTCTTCACTCAGACAAAGTTACAGTGAGAGAATTCATCAGACTGATGGGGTTGTGTGGAGCTGCCGCAGATTTTATTTCAATGGGGCAGCTACGCACTTGTCCTCTCCAAATCTTTTTGACTCAAAAAGAACAGAGTTGGAGGGTGAAGATTCTTTCGCTCGTTACGTACATCTTCTTGTAAGTAAAGTGAAACAGATTCAGACTTGGGCAGTTATTCAGTGGTTTATTCAGGGAAATAACTTCCACTGCAATTGCCTGATCCAAGTTTTTCAGTTTTGAATGATGCCAGTTAAATAGGTTGGGACCCAACATTGAGCCCAACGGTTTTTAGCTCACCTGACTTTCAGTCAGGAGAGCTATAGTGATCACTCCCCGTCCATCATCCGTCGTCTGTCGTCCGTGAACATGGTGTTTGCGTCTTCTCCTCCCAAACCGCTGAACCAATTTAATTGATATTTGAGATAATAGTTTGTTATGACATCGCAATTTGATTTTGTTCAAATCAAGTTGCCCCGCCCGTGGGTAGGGCCACACCCAAAAAGTGTGCTGAAATCTTAAAAAATCTTCTTCTCATGAACCAGCAGTAGCAGAGACTTGATATTTGGTGTGCAGCTTCCTTTTGAGGTGTAGACTGAGATTTGTTCAAGAGAAGTTTGTGGGGCTATACGTGGCATCGTTATGGGAGGGGCAAAATTTTTGGCCCCGCCCCAAATTTCTATTTTCCAAACCGAGAGGCTGATTTGAACCAAATTTTATGTGAGGGCTTATTGGGTCATAAGTACCTAATTTATGCTGATTTTTTTTTCCCCGTAGCCCCATGGGAACCGCAGGAGCTAAAAATAGAAAAAAATTAAAACGCCCATATCTCCAAAACTGCACGGCACCGAGAATTTTTATTTGGTGTGAAGCTTCCTTAGGACCAACAGAAAGAATTGGTAAAAAAAAATTGCCATCGGTTTTATCATAGGGTACAGTTTCGGGACATTGAAAAAGTGCTGAGTCAGCACTTTTTAACAATGTAGGCAATGGGAAAAACATTAAAAAATCTTCTTCTCCAGATCCAGCAGGCAGAATCTTTTGATATTTGGTATGCAACATTGGAGGGTGGATCTGATTCAAGTTTGTTCAAATCGGCCCCCTGGGTTCATATTTGGGCTCAGTATAGGAGCCCGATTTCGAACTTAGTGCATTTCAGGCAAATTTCTTAAAAAATCTTCTTCTCCAGATCCAGCAGGCAGAATCTTTTGATATTTGGTATGCAACATTGTGGGGTAGATCTGATTCAAGTTTGTTCAAATCGGCCCCCTGGGTTTATATTTGGGCTCAGTATAGGAGCCCAAATTTGAACTTACTGCATTTCAGGCAAATTTCTTTGAAAATCTTCTTCTCCAGATCCAGCAGGCAGAATCTTTTGATATTTGGTATGCAACATTGTGGGGTGGATCTGATTTAAGTTTGTTCAAATCGGCCCCTTGGGTTTATATTTGGGCTCAGTATAGGAGCCCAAATTTGAACTTAGTGCATTTCAGGCAAATTTCTTTGAAAATCTTCTTCTCAAGATCCAGCAGGCAGAATCTTTTGATATTGGGTATGCAACATTGTGGGCTGGATCTGATTCTATTTTGTTCAAATCGGCTCCCTAGATTCATATTTGGGCTCACTATAGAAGCTCGAATTTGAACTTAGTGCATTTCAGGCAAATTTCTTCAAAAATCTTCTTCTCCAGATCCTGCAGGCAGAATCTTTTGATATTTGGTATGCAACATTGTGGGGTGGATCTGATTCAAGTTTGTTCAAATCGTCTCCTTAGATTCATACTTGGGCTCACTATAGAAGCCCAAATTCGAACTTAGTGCATTTCAGGCAAATTTCTTTGAAAATCTTCTTCTCAAGATCCAGCAGGCAGAATCTTGTGATATTTGGTATGCAGCATCCTTAGGGGGGTGAGATTCAAGTTTGTTCAAGCCATGTCCCTAGGTCCATATTTGGGCTCACTGTGGGAGCTTGAATTGTAACTTTGTTCAAAATGAGGAATTTTCTTAAAAAATCTTCTTCTTCAGATCCAGCAGTCGGAATGGTTTGATATGTGGTGAGTAGCATCCTTGGGGGGGAGGGGGGATTCAAGTGTGTTAAAGCCAAGTCCATGGGTCCATATTTGGGCTCCCTGTGGGAGCCCAAATTATAACTTAGTCAATACGAGGAATTTTTCTTTAAAAATCTTCTTCAGATTCAGCAGTTGGAATGTTTTGATATTTGGCATGGAGCAACCTTAGGGGGCTGAGATTCAAGTTTGTTCAAGCCAAGTCCCTTGGTTCATATTTGGGCTCACTATGGGAGCCTGAATGACAACTTAGTTCAAAATGAAGAATTTTCTTTAAAAATCTTCAGATCCAGCAGATGAATGCTTTTGATATTTTTTATGCAGCATCCTTAGGGGGGTAAGATTCAAGTTTGTTCAAGCCATGTCCCTAGGTCCATATTTGGGCTGATTGTGGGAGCTCGAATTGTAACTTGGTTCAAAATGAGGAATTTTCTTTAAAAATCTTCTTCTTCAGATCCAGCAGTCGGAATGTTTTGATATTTGGTGTGCAGAATCCTTAGGGGGGTGAGATTCAGGTTTGTTAAAGCCAAGTCCCTGGGTTCATATATGGGCTCCCTGTGGGAGCCCGAATTATGACTTAGTTCAGTATGAGGAATATTCTTTAAAAATCTTTTTTTAGATCCACTGGTCAGAATATTTGGATATTTGGTTTCAGCTTTTCTTAGGAGGAGCAGATGCAACTTGTGGAAATCAATTCTCTGGGTTGATATTTAGGCTACCATGTCAGGTGAGCGCCCTCAGGCCCCCCTGGGGCCTCTTGTTAAGTGCCAGGGTCCTTGGGATCCGTAGTTCCTAATCAAGCACATAAACATCAGGAATTGATGTTATTTTGGCTTGCGTTACGTCATTGCATGAATGTTATCCAGAATGCCCACAGGCAATTCTGTCCGACAATTCGACGGTATAAGCGTATTTTCGGAACTAGGGAGGTACTCATTCCATTCTGTTATTCACTGCAACGGAATGAATCCTTCTGTTGGTACTAGAACATCAAGTTCTCCTATAGGTCCGTCGTATTCCGGGTCATCTGAACTTATTAGCGGACTCCCTTTCACGAAAGGGCCGCTTGTTGCAGTCAAATGAACTTTTAACAACGAGTATTTATATCAAATTTGCTACCTATGAGAGCGGCCAATGATGGACTTATTTGCGATGCATCTCAACAATCAGTTGCAAGTGTATGTGTCATGTCAACATGTTCGGATCCTCGAGCGTTTGCAGTTGACGCTCTATCCATCTCGTGAGACGGGGTAATAGGATATGGGTATCCTCCAGCGCCGTTGATTCAGCAGATATTGCTTAAGTTAAATAATCTCAATGCAATTCTGTTGGTAGCACCTCTGTCTCCACAAGACCGTGCATTAATCTATTCAGGTGTCTGTTGTGGCTTATGCTGTGGAAGCTTCCTCCACATTTCGGTCCATTCTATAGCTAGATGGATTCTATTAGCTTTCAGTACTGCTTATGATAATATCTTCAACACAGCAGTCTGCGATTAAGATTTTAGCTCTTGAAGTAAGAGTTCTTTCTACTTCAGAGGCTTATGCTAATAGCATTGCTATTACAGTTCAAATGACGGCTGCATATTGGTTTTAGCCTTTCACTTGCACGAATTTATACTTCAGAAATATTGAGTCCATTTCTAGAGACCGGCATTGTTTAGGTTGGTTATCTGTTGCTCAGAATGTCGTCCACTAAACAGTTGCAACTATAGTTGTATAGGCTTTTGGTTCCGGCAGTGACTCTGTGCTGCGGCCCTCTTCGCTCTGGGGTATTTGACCCAGGGCAAGGGGAAGGGGGGGGGGGGGGCAGGGGGTTCCCTTAGGTCACCTGCTTTATAGTGAAAAGCAAGGGAATACCTCCCCTAGAGTCAGTAATTCTAGTCGGTACCAGGATGATTTTTAAAGTGTAAAGATCTTTTTTTTACTCATCCATGTAATATTTTTAAGTGTACCTCGGTGTGTAGTATTTGTATATGTCACATATCATGCAGACGTTAATATACAATTATCGGTCACTTTTAATGAATTTAAGAGTCTCATTTATCTGGACTACTTTATTTATCGGCTTTCCTTTAAAAATAATTACCATAATGGATTATACTGGAGGTTAATAGACATCAGTGATGTTATTATGCTCAAGTACAGAATGGTGTTGTGTCTTTCTCGTTTTGATGCAGAATAGAAAGATACATGTAAAGCCTATTTCTCCTTTCTCCTTGAGGGGATAATTCTGTATTTATATAGTTGAGTTATTGGATTGCTTTATGTCCTAGGCCCTCCAACCTTTTTACTATTCAGCTAAGTCTGGGTCATTGGTACAGTATAAAAATGTTAAAAAATTTATAGTAATTTATATATTTTTTATACTTACCAATGACTCAGACGGGGATGGCCCTCCCATGAGTTGGGAACTCATACCTCCCCGCTGAGTACATAACGCTTTTCCATGCACTGCTTGTAAGAATGACTTTTGGCGCCATTTTCGAGACCTCCTTGACACTGCGCATGCGCAGTGGAGGAAAGGTATGGAGGACCATATAGGACATGAAATTTTCTGTTTTAGATGCAAATTTTGGGGATTGGGGGGTAAAATTTGTGTTTGGCCCTAGAATTTAAGAGTTAGCACGAGCTAAGTCTGGGTCATTGGTAAGTATAAAAAATATATAAATTACTATAAATTTTTTAACTTTTCAAACGACTTCTCCTCTGAAACCACTGGTCCGATTTTCATGAAACTTCATGTGGATGTTCATTACTATATGGTAATTCATGTTTGTTCAAATGAAATGGCCTCATCCCTTGGGGGCTCTGTATGGGGCATAACTCTGATAGCACCGTATGAATTATAGAAAAATTATTAAAAAGATCTTCTCCAGAACCAGTTGGCAGAATCTTTTGATACTTGGTATGCAGCATCTTGATATGGGTCTGATGCAAGTTTGTTCAAATCGAGTCCCTCAACCATTATTGGGGCTCACTATGGGGGGGTGTATTTTTACTTAGTGCAATTTAAGAAAATTTTTTAAAAATTTCTTCTCCAGAACCAATGGGCAGAATCTTTTGATATTTAGTATGCAGCATCTTGGAGTGGGTCTCATTCAAGTTTGTTCAAATCGAGTCCCTTGATCAATATTGGGCCTCCCTATAGGGGCATGAATTTTTCCTTAGTGCAATTTAAGGAAAAATCTTCTCCAGAACCAGTGGGCAGAATCTTTTGATATTTGGTATACAGCATCTTGGTATGTGTCTGATTCAAGTTTGTCCAAATCGAGTCCCTCAGCCAATATGGGGGCGTGAATTTTTACTTAGTGCAATTTGAGAAAAATTCTTTAAAAATCTTCTCCAAAACCAATGACCAGAATCTTTCAATATGTGGTATGCAGCATCTTGGTATGGGTCTGATTCAAGTTTGTTCAAATCGAGTCCCCCGATCAATATTGGGGCACCCTATGGGGGCCGTGCATTTTCACTTAGTGCAATTTGAGAAAAAATTCTTTAAAAATCTTCTCCAGATTGAGTCCCTCGATGAATATTGGGGTTCCCTATGGGGGCGTGAATTTTTACTTGGTACAATTTAAGAAAAATTATTCAAAAATTTTCTTCTCCAGAACCAATGGGCAGAATCTTTTGATATTTGGTATGCAGCATCTTGGTATGGGTCTGATTCATGTTTGTTCAAATCGAGTCCCTCGATCAATATTGGGGCTCCCTATGGGCCGTGAATTTCCACTTAGTGCAATTTAAGAAAGAATTCTTTAAAAATCTTTATCTCCGGAACCAGTGGGCAAATTCTTTAGATATTTGGTATGTAGCATCTTAGTAAGGTTCTGATTCAACTTTGTTCAAATTGAGTCCCTCGATCAATATTGGGCCTCACTATGGGGGCGTGAATGTTTACTTTGTGTAATTCAAGGAAAATTCTTTAAAAATCATCTTCAGAACCATCATGCAGAATCTTTTGATATTTGATCTGCAGCATTGTCCCATTCAGTCCTGTTGATATTTTCGCTCCACAAAGAGTATAGATTTACTCTGTAGAACCTTAAGAATAGCTTTTGATAAAATTTGTGCCTTAACAGTATGGAACATTCGGTGAGCACCTAAGGCCCTCTGGGGCCTGTTGTTTACATTTAGTCAGATGAAGTATTCAGTTGGGCACAAAAACAAACCGTAGGTTCATTTGCTTCCCCGAACAACTGAAATATTCCAGACAATTCAATCTGAAAATAAGTGATGGACTGTTTAAGGACTAGACTGGTTCCACGACATAACAGCTACATGAGGGCTGCACAGTATATCGATAAACCAATACATATTAGTATTCAAACCAGTATTGATTGAGTACCCATTTAATTACAAAAAAATATTGGTTTATCATCATTTGTTCACCCAGAGTTTAATTTTCAAGATGTTTCAACATTTTTAAACTGCAGTCCCGAATGAATAATATTACCCATTTACCCAATGAATCATCCGCATCCACCCGCATAATATATAAATTGAGCAGTTGAAAAATTTTGTTTTTTCAAATAGTTCAACAAAACCATTTCATGTGACCCCTCCAATGAGGGGTCACATGATATGTTTTTGTTATTTTTTTTTTAATTTTGTTTAAACTACCCCCGGTAATTTTTAAAATAATAAATTTTGATATTGTCTGTGTTGGGTAAAGTTTTATTCAAACTTCATCATCAAGGCATGTTGATTCATTCCGACAATGATCCTTCAAGTTCCGATTATGGTATATGTTCAGATATTTGAACAGTCTTTCGATATACCGGTACACCGCAGTATTTTTTTGAATACCGATGCCGGTATTCTGTTTCAAATACCATGCAGCCCTAATTACAGCATCATATTCCTTACAATACTTGACTTGTGGCTTGAGAACTTGATTCATTGTATGGGGGAAGACCAGTTAATATTCCAGTGTGCCACCTTAATGTGGAGCAGCATATTGACAATATTGATCAGTCTACCCCACATATTGACTAGGAAGCCGTTTACTTCATGAAATTAGAATGTATCCTGGGCCAGAAATGCAGGTTTATGTTTCAAAAGAGTTATTTGTGCTTTGTGAATTGTCTCCACAAGTCATGCATACATACGTGAGAGGTTTTGTGTTACAAGTTTTTTCTTTGCGTCATTCATTAATTCTATTCAGATATGAGCTAGCTACATGTGTACTGAAGGCTAGTAAACACAAAAATATTGTTTTTCTCGTCATTAAACTTCTGCCAATTTTTCTTTTCCCATCATATCTTTAACCAGCCAATTCCTTGCAAGCTTGGATGTGTAATATAGAGAGTAATCGCTTGACTGGACTGTTTACATGAAATAATTCATGACAGGTGCGGGACGTTGTACAAACACGAGTGCACGAATGCGCACAAGTGTTTTACAATATAGTCCCTCGCCTCGAATGAATTATTTCACATAACCAGTCCAGTCAAGCAATTACTCTGTTTATTACTTTTCATTATTAATGATAATTAAATTATTTAACCCTTTACCTAACGTAACGGCCAAAACCGACTAGCGCTATTCTAAAAAATCACCAATTAATTTTCATTATTTTTTCATTTTCTGTCTCTAAAACATAGATTATGACCCCTCATTGGAACGAGCTCATCGAGCTTGTTCCAATGAGGGGTCATAACCTTTGTTTTTGAGACAAAAAGTGAAAATAATAGTTATTCAAGAATTTTTTTTTCAAGTGTCGTCTGCTTTTCATGTTAGGTAAAGGGTTAAAAAAACAAAAAACAATGAAGTGCCCATTGCATCCTCGGCAAAGGGTCTTCGTTTGCGCTCACGGATACATGACCCAATTGTTGATTGCATAATTCACTTGTGAAGTTATCGTTTATAATGAAACCTGGAAATCCCAGTAAATCACCCTTTGGAAAGTGATAAGAATTAATAATGATAAAATAAATTAATAATGATAGAAACTCTTGACATGTAAATGAGCACCATTGAATGACGAATAATTCCCAGGGCACTAATATTTCAGTTTCTGAGACATTTCAAACTGTTTTCTGTAACTTAAAGGAAAAAATACTCCCTCCTTTGTAAAAAAAAACTTTTGTAATAGATAGCCTAAAGTCTAATGAAAAACACTACAATTATAAATAGATTAGAGGCAGGGCTTGACCCTTGGTTCTTCACCCACACAGATTTACAGTATGTGTAATAAACAATTATTTGGCATTTGAAATATATAACAAAAAAAACCCTCTTCAGAGCTGTGATTACAACTATACACACGTTGTATGGTGGAGCAAACTTAATTGTATATCTTTTAATTGAATAGCCCTTTTAACTGAATATAACTTCCAAACACAAAACCATATACCATACCTTCAGTACAAATTTGACCTGTTAACTGCATATATAGATCACATAGTTCCCCTTTGTGTATAGACCTGTTTGGCCTCAGTACATCCAATACAAGCAATCACAGGTACAATACAGACATTGACTTTTTGCGCAAGCACAAACGCATGTTTCGTTTGTGCGAAGGTTATGCAAAATTGTGTGGCAAAACCCTTTTTCCCTTCATGCAGAATTCCCGTAAGCAGGTGCAGAGAATGGATTATAGCCCAAGTAAATCACCCGTCACTCTCCTCTGGCCATAGTAAATGATCTGTCGTAAAACACGTTTTTTTTTCAAGATGTTAAATCGGGAACATGTACAATTACACATCATGCCCAGAAATGAAAACACTGTCACAAGCATTTTTATTTGTTCACTTCAACACCCGAAAGGAGGTGTTTCGAATTGCTGAAAACGGAGATTTCAATAGATAATTCCTAAGAACTATTTCCCACACACATTACAGCTTAAAAAAAATATATCATACCAATGCTTGATCATTACAAAAGACTGTATCAGCAAACATAGTGTTCCAACTCGTGCCCCCCTCCCCCCACATCCCCCATTATAAAAAAATGGCCTATACATGTACCATAGACCTGTATTTACATGTATCAACTAAAATAAATGACGGCAACTGGAAGTCTTTTCATATTTTCGAAAGCCCCCATGAGAACCCAATTGAGCCTGTTACTGTACAGGCCTATTTATTTACATCAGTTAGGGGCCACCTCCCCAGAAGAGGGAAACTCGCACATGAAATAAGAAACAGAGTATTGAATAACGGGTCACAAGCACTGTTGTGGAGCAGTTTTAGCACTGCTGAAATGTCCTAGATGCCTCCCCACCCCCATATCACTATCCAGTATTCTTATCCTCCCTGGCTTCCCGGTCCGATAATCTGTCACAGTTCAATAAATGAAAATGAAACGTTTTTTCCGGCACAGGTAAAAAATTATCAACTATTAAAACATCTCTTTCACTTTCCATACAGCATACCTGAGCGACTAATAAGTCATCCAACAGTATTAAGATATTATAGGCCTAACACCAAGGCAGAAACCACTGAGAAGTAATATAATGTTTCATAATTTTTCACTGCCCACCCAGTGGCCACAACACTAACCCGCACACATCTAATATCACAAGGCCATCCAAGAAAAATACAAAACTCCCAAATTAAACTGGTCTGTCGGCCTACAGTAGACCTACGAATTTCCAAGTCGTAGGTTAAAGTCATTGATGCATTGCAGTGAATTTCCACTCCACAGATGAATTGTGTACTAATACCTCCAATCAGGTAATAAAAAACCCCCTTTTTATGTTTTTTTTTCAAGGACATATAATGCAGTGAAATGCCCAAAATACCAAACTTAAAAGCACCGCAGGCCCCCTTTCCCTCGTACCCACGGTGTACCTTTTTTATCAAAGTCAAATCACTTTTGAAAAATCATGGTAATGCCTATGAGAGTGTTAGTTAAAACAAAACCAACTCATTTTCAGCGTTAAATGGGAGAAAAGTTAGGCTATTGACAAGTGATTCTGCTTGAATAATCATTTCAAGGTACCAAATCCACAACAATAGGCTACTGAAAACATCAGAAGGTTTATACCTTAATTGGTAGCTGTTTGATTATGTCACTAATCCCTTGTATTGACTGTCTCATTGAAAGATTATTGCCACTTGTTTTAATTCTTGAACAAACTGCTGAAATCACACAGCATTTGATATCACTGGAAAGCCGTCTTGCTAAATTTTTAATTTGTTTTGCATGGTTAAATCGAATGTGGGAAGGGGGGGGGGGGGGTGTTGTGTCCTATAACCCCCCCCCCCCCCCCCCCCCCCCTCCACACACACACACACTTCTGAAAATGATGTTTTTTTAAACAATATTTAATTATTTTAACCCCACAACCAGTGGAAGACCACACACGCCTTTAGATAAATTCTGTTTGAACAAACTTTTCAATTCCACTGATGTCAATAGGTGGAGTCCGAGCTATTAAATTTAAGCCTTTAATCGAGTGATACTCGGGGGATGGGGTGTCATGTGATGCAAGAAAAGGGGGATACATGAAGATAGCACATGTAGGTCTATACACATGTTCATTATTCCAGGGCACATGGCTGTGGAGATATCAACAGCGCTTGTGGGGTGGCCGACAGATGATTTTTTCATCTTATCTTAGGAGTTGGTGTTTTTTTGTTGTTTTTTTTGGTTTTGGGGGGGAGTGGGGGGGGGGGGGGGGGAGGGGGGGCGATTCGCGAACTGCTAACAAATACTCGAAACGTATCAAACTAATCTACTAACGGGCCTTCCCCGTTTATGTAATGTCAATTAATAAGGGCTATCGATAAGGGTATTGTAGTTTATCATCGTTTACAAGATTGTTTGGGCCTATAAACGGGATTAGAAACGGACTGATGAACAATTTTTCAGCAGAGTTCGCATTTTTTTAATATTTACTTATGCGTTTCGATTCCTGACTATACCGCGGTTGTTACTACAACTACTTCCGACTTGTAGTTTACTTCAGTACTTCCATCGTGCAGGCTATATGGTCAACCTCATAATTAAAAATTCAGAGCTCATGTTATGAAGTTTTCATCCCTCATCATACTGGATTTCGCTCGCGTATGCATTCCGACACCATCTTCTTTCTCTCTTACCGTGTCAAGTTTTGAGGTCGAGAATTCATTCTTGCTAACACGCTCCTGACTGAATTCACAATTCACCCGCGTGTTTTGTAATTGGCTTCGCGCTGTCGTGTTTGCTGCCTATCGACACGCAACATATTATTATGTAATGATGATTAGCCGGGAATTGAGGTGCACTGAAATCCGAGTTTCGTCGGCGTGTGTTGGCACGATTTAATCGAGAAATAATCGTGTAAGAACCTTGTGAAAAAAATCATGCAACACGTCCATGCCGTGGAAAAGGCAAAAAAGTTGATGTTTGTACTGCACATACAGATTCTTTGTCTCCTATTCAATCATGCGTTCAAGTGTGCTGCATTGTTAACATACGAACTGCTGAATGTTAGCATGAATGTGTCGATACATCATCAGTACAATGCCAAAACAATCCTAATGTTGCTACTTTAAACTGAAAATATCGTGTATGAAACCGCACTTGGAATACCTAGTTTCAGTTAACTTGGTTCAAATTCAGTGTTCGGTCGAGCTCGAGCATTTTTTTGGCAAGTTTGAGTTGAAAGTCGAGTCGAAGAAAAATCCATATTAGCAGGGGCCTATGCCTAAGTATACAACTTTTTATTGAACTTTAAAGTACAGAGTAGCAAGTGATCAGGGAAATTAGTCTTTTAATAATGCACATGATTAATAGCAATACAAGATTGATATCTTAGACTCCAATCCCAATGAAAGTGAAAATGTCCCGACTGGAAAAAATTATTGACAATTGTTTTTCATTTTTTTTTTTTTTTTCAATTGCAGGTTTGCAAAGTTCTAAAGGTTGCCATCTTGCTTCTGAAGAGGAGCTTGACAGTGTCCTAAACTTGCTTTCGGGATTTGGCAGTTTTCCTCCAAAAATGCAGAGTATTCCAGAAGGCAGTATTTCTATACCAGTTCTACCTCGCTCAAGTTGTAACAGTCAACCAGTTCGAAGAAACATTGTAGACACAGCCATACTGCAAGGGACAGATAAAAAGCGAGTTTTGCCATATCCTGTGCACGATGGGTTGATTAATGCAGCAAGTAACAATAGTTTGGGAAGGAACACCTGGCCGAGCCAGCATCGAGCTAGTCTTCCCTCTGGCTCATTCATGTTACCACCTGCACCTTTTGAAGTAACTCCACAACAAGTTGGTTATGTTGATAAGACCACTGGAGTCAACAAAAGATACTCACTTGACTTACGGTATGCTGCTCAGCAATCTCTTCCTCCTCCTCCGCCTCCTCCACCTCCTCCACCTTTCAGCATGGGACCTCAGGCTGGTTCTGGGAATCTTATGGCGAATGTAAATTGGTCTTACTCAGACGCTAAACTTAACAAGACATGGCCGTCCAGTTATGCGCCGAATAAAAGGTAAGAACATTCATATATAGGTGGAATACATTATTCATAAGACATGTGATGTTTTTTTATTCTTTTATTAGGCCTAAAAAAGTTAGAAATCTGTTTCTCAGGCCCTCCCTCATGGTCCGTCTGGCTGCCACATACTCTCTTTTTATAACCAACGCAAACTTAAAAAAATAAAAATTAATGGTTTATGTCTTATATTTTACCCAAGTTAATAAAATTGATAAATTTGACCCCTGAGTGCAAGAAGGCTTTGCAATGCTTTAGCATTGCAAAGCCATCTTGCAGTCATTGGATGAAATACACTACCACTCATGCTATTCTGTAGATTATGTGAGGGCTAAAACATAAAACAAACCAAGAACATGAACTTATGATAACAAAGAAATAATTACAAAAACAAAAAAATAAAATAAAAAAAGGCCTGCTCACATGCAATTTTACAAAAAAATGGCCCGTGAAACGGAAGATCTACTTTGTGGAGCTTTACCTTATGCAAATATCATGATTCAGATTTTATTTCTTTTCAGTTTGCCTCTAAAATACACTGTAAGAGCCCTTCTTTGAATGAGTACATCAAGCTTGTTCCAAGGATGTGTTGTGTGTATGTCATACATGTACATGTAAATTGTCTGTGGTTGAATTTAGGCATTAAAGGGGGTACTGCACATCGATAGTGCACTTGCCTTCAACTGCTGCTAACTCGTCTCTGACAGCTGTATGCCACTCCTTCATGGCTCGCCCGAGTTTCTTTGCCTTCTCCACATGAAAAAACTGTCAGACACAATGTGACCCTGGCTGTTGAAAGTGTTGTTAAACTCCAATAAACAAACAAAAAAACAAGTAAAGAGTTATTGCCCTTGAATTCTACCATTGTAATAATATGGGAGAATCTTGTACAGCGAACTACTTCTACATTGTTTAATGCTTGCTCCGTGGTCTTAGAGACATAAGCAAGAAATTCATTTCTATTTTCTCCCCAAGATTTGAATCGAATGCACCTTCATGGTGAATCCTCTCTTCTCGATCTCCTAAAACGCATAAGCATGCCAGCATTCCTTCTTTTCATGAAAAAAATATATTGCCCACAACATCCTCTGCAACTCCTGACAATTTCAGCCTTGCAGGACAAATCATCTTGAAGGAGTTGTGATTGCACTCAATGCACCTTGCATTATATATGGTACTAGCAGGGTTACCCGGCATTGCTTGGGAAAATGTAGGGGTCATATGAAAAGTACCCCCCCCAAAAAACAAAAAATAGGGGCCATGTATATTTTTATACTGTACCAATGACCCAGACATAGCTGGTGCTAACTCTTAAAATATAGGGCCAAACACAAATTTTGCCCCCCAATCCCCAAAATTTGCATCTAAAACCAAAGAAAACATGTCCTGAATGGCCCTCCACACTTCACCTCTACTGCGCATGCGCAGTGTCAAGGACATTCCGAAATTGGCGCCATTAATCATTCTAAGTTTGGCCCTTCATCAGTTAACATCTGACTGATCTTTGTGCTTGTAAATCTCAGTTTAAATGATGCCAGACATATAAATATTAGTGAAATGGTGATTCTAAGGAGGATAGAGAAGGAGGAGAGGAAAAATGTGTGACAGAATATTATCAGGGCTGTAACTTAAAATTTTTTAATGAAATTATGTTAAGTTACCTATTTTCGAGGCAGCAGCCATTTTGTTGTCATTCTGGTTATTTAGTTACACTGATTTTTCAATGTTTTCCTCTCTCCCTTTCCTTTAAGTCCCCCCTTGCTATTCTCCTATGCTTTTGGCATAGTTTCTGTAATTATTATTACTAAATTTTCTTGGGAGTTTTAGCTGAATAACAGAATGAATTCTGTTCTTTTCCCCATGTTTACGTCTTCACCTACGGGTGGTTAGGCGTTGTGTTCTGCATCTACCATCTGATGTTCTGCAGTTTCTTCCCTGGAAGTCTCTGTTTTGCATCAGATAGTGTATTTTTGGTAACTGATTCCGGGCCTGGGTGCCTGGAGTCTTATTTTAGTGTTTTTTACATTCATTGTTTACATTTACAACAGCCCTCTGTGTGAGGGGGGGATTTCTTGAAAATAATATCTTGATGTTATTTTAATCATAACTAGATACATTATTATTGTTCGTAAGTGTTGAATAAATTGTTTAAAATATTTTTAAAATTTTTGTCCACACTTAGGCTTGGGATCCATTGGGGCTCAACATTACTTTTCAGAAACTTGGGCTGTTCTGAAAAAATATTTTTTCAAAATATTTTGATTTCAATTATTTTTTCTATATTAATGGATCATATTATTATTATGTATTTTGATTGCCAGGGGTTGGTCCGAGTACCAGGACTTGTTTTCTTTTCACATTGAAAGGATTTTGATCAATTGTAATAAGAGGAAGTCTTCCTCTGACTTTTATAATCATTCTATATGTGGTCAGTGTACTCGCATTAACTCCTGTTCTGTATCGTATGATTTCGATGACAACATGGGAAGCGTATGTCACGGTATGTTAGTGGGGAATTGGACACTCCGGTCCTTTCCCCGCAGGGTCACTCTACTTTATCAATTTCTATTTCAGACGATCAAGATTAGGGTGATGTATCTGTGATGTCTTCCAACAGTGTGCCTCCGTCGTCACAATTAATGAAGGGCTAGCGGAAAAGTGCTCATGTAAATACGCCAATTGCCTAAGAGGACCCTAGTAGGTTCGACGGCCTTTGACGTCCGCTAGCTCGCCCGGTGTAGCGTCCATTCATCGAATGGTTCGGCAGCCGGGTTCGTCCGTTGCGGTCTAGAAGGAGTTTTGGGGTGATGCGAGCACTATAAATCAACCAAATGCACACCCAGTGACGCCGGATTAGAGGGAGAATGGAGGAAGCCTTTTAGTCCGGTTCCTAGCTCGTTCTGGTCCATCCGGACGGCGAGCGAGAGAGGCCCCTCTCTCGTACAACAACATCTGGCCCCAGATGTTGTGGTACAAAATGTTTCGCATTCGGAGCATACGTCCGTCGCTCGGGACGCTCCGACATATAGTCAGTCCGGAGTAGACTGTCAATAAGGCTTCCTCATTCTCATGGTAGCGCACACGACCGCTCTTGGCTACGTGACCTCGGATATCCAGTCAGCTTCGCCAGTCAGAGAATCATCGGCGACCAGGTCACACCATCCGGTAGCCAGGGACACGAGGCCTGCAGACTCCGGACGTTCGCATAGGAAAGTGTGCAGGAGTCAACGTACACGGAGCTTCCGGCGGCAATGCATCGTAAGACCGCTACTGCACAGGCCACGGGAACGGACGTGCTTTCCTAAATAGCTCAGCTTATCGCAGCATCCCAGCATCAACTGAATCTGTCGCATATTTTTTATCCGACGATGCTGGGTCGGGACGCTCCGCGGAAGCGGGTACGGACGTCCGAAAATTTCATCCGGTCCGACGGGATACCGAAAGGGATTTGGAGGATTTCGAGCTTTCCCTTTCGGAACAACATATGCTGTTGTGTATGTCATCTGACTTGATCTTCTACAGCTTCTTTCGTCGGACCAGAATGCTGCGATGCCGGATAAGAAACTGATAGCGTCGGTGGACTTAGAAATTTTTGGTTCGGTTCAGGGACATCGTCCCTCAGTTCCGACATAGTCCAATAATGTCACACAAACTTTCGAATTATTGAACGACGCTATATATATTATTATGATATGCTTGCTATAACCAAGCATTTCTGGTTTCTTGTTCGCAAAGTTACGGAGATGTCTTTCAAAAGTGTGCCTCTGTCGTCATAGTTAATGAAAAGCTAGCGGCAATAAGTGCTCATGGAATATGTCTATCGCCTAAGAGATCCCTTGTAGGATCGACGGAGTGACATTCGCTAGCTCACCCGGTGTAGCGTACATTCATCGAATGGTTCGGCTGCCGGGTTCGTCCGTTGCGGTCTAGGAAGGAGATTTGGGTGCTGCGAGCACTATATTTACTTTAGTACTCACCCAGTGACGGCGGATTGAGGACAGATCGGAGGAAGCCTGTTAGTCCGGTTCCTGGCGTGTCCAGGTCCGTCCGGGCTGTGAGCGAGAGAGGTCCCTCTCTCGTCCAACAACATAGGGGACCGCATGTTGTGGTTCAGATTTTTTACATTTGGAGCATATGTCTGTCGGTCGGGACGCTCCGTTATATTGACAGTCCGAGAGACTGTCGATAATGCTTCCTCATCCTCACAGCAGGGCACACGACCGCACATTGGCTACGTGACCTCGAGTATCCGATCAGTTTCGTCATTCAGTGATTCCACGGCGAATAGGTCACGCCATCCGGTAGCCAAGGGACACAAGGCCTATACACTCCGTTCGCTCGCATATTGGTAGTATGCACGGGGTAACGATCACAGAGCTTCCAGCGGCAATGCATTGTAGAACCGCTTCTCCTCAGGCCTCAGTGACAGACGTGCTATCCGAGTTAGCACAGTTGTTTCGCAGCATCCCAGCAATCGACAGTTTCTTACTCGAATCAGGAATTATCTGACGGCGCTGGGTCGGTGCGGTCCGCGGTTGCATCAGGTATGGACGACCGAACGCTTTATAGGGTCCGACAGGATGGCGAAAGGGATTCGAAAGATTTCAAGTTTTCCCTTTCGTAGCATCGGAAGCTGCCATTCATATCTTCTGGCATTATCTTCCAGTGATTGTTATTTCGGACTACATTGCTGCGATGTTGGATAAGAGACACGGAATTTTGGATCGGTTCAGGGACATTGTCCCTGACTTACCGACACAGTCCAATAATGTCATTACAACATGTGTTTTATTTTTCGACGCTATATATGCATATAAGCCTGCTACCAAGCATGATAGTTTAGTTTCTTGACCGCAATGCTCATTTCTGCCGTTTTATCATTTATACGAATAATTTATTTTGGCAGAGCAGGGCATACCGAGAGTTCATATGCGTCTAGACGGCGTGGTTAAAGACTGGTAATATTCTTTTTTGCCGTCTATGTCTTTTCCAACCACAATGTTGGAAACGACAATGATGTCTAGTAGACTTAACTTAGACGCTTTATCATACGTAATCCACCTTACTGAGGCGTTATCATTACGTCTTCAAGAAAAGATTTACGGGATATTATTCTCAATGTGATTTCTTTTGAGGGCAGTAGTTTGTTCACGTATAACTCCGCCCTTCAGTGGCTGATTGGAGTTGGTTAGATGTGATGCAGCCCTAGCTACATCCACGTGCGTGGATAGTAAGGTGAAGAACTCTCTCAAAGTCGCTTCGTTCTCGGAGAAGCCTCTCTTCGACGGCAACTTTTCAGCAGTCCATGAATTGCTCGATTTACACGTTCTCTTGTCTATCTAGTGTTACAAGAGATTCAGACTGGGGCAAACATTCGGTGGTTGACTCAGAGAGTGCCACTGCAGTTGCCGGATCCAAGTGTTATAGTTATGACGGTTGCCAGTCAAACAGATTGGGATATAATATTGATCCCAACGGATTCGAAGTGCCAGGGTCTTTGGGTTCCGCAGTCTCTAAGCAAGCAATTATCTTCCGTGGAATAATGTTTTTTAGGCTTGCTTTATATCATTGGATGAACATTATTCAGAAACGCATGTCCAAATCCTGTCCGTTAATTCGACAGTAGTGGCGTATCTCCGGAACCAGGGAGGCACTCATTCGTTTCCGTTATTCAATTTAATGGAAAGAATCCGTCTGTTGGTTATAGTACACCAAGTTCTGTTTCGGTCCGTCATTTTCCGGGTCGTCTGATTGTTTTACCGGACTCCCGTTCACTTAGGGATCGCTTGTTGCCGTCAGAATGGACTCTCAACAAACAAGTATTCAATCAGATTTGCTATCTATGGGAGCGCCCAATGATAATTTATTTACGACACAGCTTGCTAATCAATTGCAGACGTATGTGTTGGCTTGTCCGGATATCTGAGCTAATGTTGTTAACGCTCTATTGATCTAATAGGACGGAATGATAGGATACGCGTATCCTCCGGCGCTGTTTCAGCAGGTATTGCTAAGATAAACAACCACAATACATTTCTGTTGATAGCATCTCTGTCTTCACAGAGACCATGGGTAATTTACTCTGATGTCTACTGTGGGACTTAACGCGAAATCTTCTTCAATGAGAGGATCTTTTTTCGCTGGGTAAATCGTGTCATCTTTATCACAACCCGCAAGGTCGCAACCTTCACGTATTCCGTTGTGTGGTCCGTATTGCATTGTAAGCATTGTACTGGACGAGCTTTGGACGCGATTTCTTACTATAGGAGATCCTCTTCTTCGCTATTCTATGCGGCTAAACTGGAGGCTCTTCCGTCGTTGGTGTAGGGATCACTATGTTCATATTGTTGATCCCTCCATACTACTCATTGCAACTTTTTAGTATACTTGTTTGACAAGATTTACTGCAGCCTGTTATTATTAAGGTTATAGGTTTATGTTACCTCATACCTATGCACTCTATGATAGTTTACAATTGAGTCTTATGTCTCTTTATCTAAGTCAGTTAGTAACTTTTTGATAAATAGACTTGAATCTTTAGATTAAATTCCTATATGGAATTTAACTTCGGTTCTTATTTAGCTAAGTAATCATTTGAGCCTCTGGAAACAGTAGTTTTCAAATTCTGACCTTTTAGACAGTAATTCTGATGGCTTCTCTTTTACTGAAGAGTCAGTGAGTTTCATCCACTATCGATGGATGATTTTCACTTTTGTAGTTTCGGAATCACTACTTCCTTTACTATTTAGGTTGGATTTTTGCATAAGAGTTAGGCTCCTAATATCCGGAACCTATTGTTATTAAGGTCCTTCCGTCTTCGTACGGGCATAGGCCTTTACTCTGTCCGGTTAGAGTTTATGTATTTATAAACAGATATCTGTTTATTACTACGGGCGTAAGCTTCTTCTGTCTTTGATGCCTAATAAAAGGACATTACGCTCCATTCTATTGCTAATGGATTCAATTAACTATCGGTACTGCTTATGGTATATCATTGACTCAGCAATTGTGCTTAAGATTTCGGCTCATGAAGTAAGAGTTCTTCTACATCTTGGGCTTACATTAATAGTGTCGCTATTATAGATTTTTGAAGGCTGCTCATTGTGCTCAGCCATCCACATTCATGAATTTTTATCTCAGAAATATCGAGTCCATTTCTGGAGGCCTCTATTGTTAGGTCTATTATCTACTGCTCAGAATGTCATTCACTTAACAGTTGCTACTATAGCTAGGTAGGCTGTCTGTTTCGGCAGTGACTCCGTTCTGCTGCCCTCTTCGCTCTGGGCTATTTGACCCAGGGCAAGAAAAAGGGGGGGGGGGGAGGGTGTTCCCTTGGGTCACCTGTTTTACTATGAAAACAAGGGGATACCTCCTCCGGAGTAGTAATTCTGAGCTGTTATTGGGATGGTTGTTTATGTTTTAAAAATTCATTCAAGTCTTAGGTTTTAAAGTATAGCTTTTGAATATAGCACGTGTCAACGAACATGATTATGCAATCCTCAGACACTTTTTAGGAGTATAAGAGTCTCTATTCTCTAGACTTACTTTATTTATTGGCTTACTTTAAAAATTATTAGTATAAGGATTATATTGGATATTAATAGAGTACATGGATGTATGATGCTCAATTTTGGAAGGTGTTGTATCTTTCTAATTTATCATAAATAAGAAAGATACATGTAAGGCCTATTACTTCTTTTTCCCTAGAGGGGATGACTCTATTTTATATTATTGAGCGTATTCCATCTTGCTCTATGTCCTTGGCCCTCCAGCCTTTTTACTATTCAGCTATGTCTGGGTCATTGGTACAGTATAAAAATGTTAAAAAATTTATAGTAATTTCTATATTTTTTATACTTACCAATGACCCAGACGGGGATGGCCCTCCCAGGAGTTGGGAACTCTTGCCTCCCCGCTGAGTACATAGCGCTTACCAGGAACTGGTTATTAGAATGATTAATGGCGCCAATTTCGGAACGTCCTTGACACTGCACATGCGCAGTAGAGGTGAAGTGTGGAGGGCCATTCAGGACATGTTTTCTTTGGTTTTAGGTGCAAATTTTGGGGATTGGGGGGCAAAATTTGTGTTTGGCCCTATATTTTAAGAGTTAGCACCAGCCATGTCTGGGTCATTGGTAAGTATAAAAAATATAGAAATTACTATAAATTTTTTAACTTTTCGTCCCAGCCCACCCTACGGGTGGCACACTTGGCCCTGCCCTTGGGGTGGGGCCTTCGATCCCATCACTTTTTAAACCCCCACCATTAGATTCCTAGTAAAAAGTTACCCCTTTGAGGACCAATATCAGTGAAATCCATCAATTTTGCCCCTCCCCCTCCCCACCCCCACCCCGCCTCTTTTTTAAACACCACCATTTGATTCCTGATAAAAAGTTACCCCAAGTAGACCCCTTTGAAGACCTATATCAGTGAAAACAAATTTGGTCATAACTTTCGCTGCCCCTCCCCGCCCCTACTCCCACCCTGCACACTTTTTTAGACCTGACGAGGTCCTCCACCATAAAAAAGTACCTCTAGTAGACCCATTTTGGGCACTCTGGATGGCCCCATATTCATTTCTTTAGCAGACAGACACACAGAGAGACAGACAGACAGAGAAAGAGACAGACAGACATTCTAAAATATAGTATAGATATACTATTTCCTTGAAACTAGGTATTAGATAGGTATTAACTCGTACAAGCCTAGAAAATAAGTGAGAATATTTTCACTATCACATACTGCTAAAGATTTGTGACACAGCAGGTGTTTCATGTCAGTTGTCAGCTACCTGTTTAAGCAGATGACGCTGACTAGAGACAACTGTTGACAATTTTAATTCTCTCCCTGCAGTGTATAATGAGGACCATCAGTGCCAGAGCACCTATTGTATTGCATCAGGTATGATTTAGGGCTGAAACGGTTGGCTCATTTCAACAACCGACTAACCAATAGCTATAACTGTATAATATCTCTAATATAAAGATTGGAAAGCAGTATTCACAGAAACTATTTCTAGGTGTGTCTACAAACGAATGTTCTCAAGTACTCAACAACATTCTTTTGTATACATATGTTATGTTCAGCACTTGGACTTAGTGCTGATTGTATTGGATTGCCATCAATTTTATTCCACTTCCGTATTGGATTGCTGGTAGGACAGGGAAAACACAGTTCACTCAATTAGGAAATTTTTCTTGTTATTCAGGGCTTAAAATTCATGTGAGAATCAGAATCAATTGTTGCAAATGATCCTCATTAGGAACACAATCATCGGATCACTTTGAATCTGGGTATGCTTGTTTGGGGTGACCTCGAAATGGGATCAATCGATTTTCTTCCATTTTTGTCAAAAAGGTTGCCATTAGCAATGACCTTCAGACTTTCAACCTTTTTATTTGGCGTGCCTAAAAGGTACATTCATGAATGGATCACTGTGAAACTTGTTATATTTTTATACTGTACCAATGACCCAGACTTAGCTGGTGCTAACTCTAAAAAATCTAGGGCCAAACACAAATTTTGCCCCCCAATCCCCAAAATTTGCATCTAAAACCAAAAGAAATCATGTCCTAAAGGACCTCCATACTCTGCCCCCACTGTGCATGCGCAGTGTCAAGGACGTTCCGAAATTGGCGCCAATCACCATTCTGTGTTTGGCCCTCCATCAGTTAACATCTCACTGATCTTTGTGCTTGTAAATCTCAGTTTAAATGATGCCAGACACATAAATATTGGAGAAATGGTGATTCTAAGGAGGATAGAGAAGAATGAGAGGAAAAAGGAGTGACAGAAAATAATCAGGGCTGTAACTTAAAATTTTGTTAAAAAATTATGTTAAGTTGTCTATATTTTTATACTGTACCAATGACCCAGACATAGCTGGTGCTAACTCTTAAAATATAGGACCAAACACAAATTTTGCCCCCCAATCCCCAAAATTTGCATCTAAAACCAAAGAAAACATGTCCTGAAAGGCCCTCCACACTTCGCCCCTACTGCGCATGCGCAGTGTCAAGGACGTTCCGAAATTGGCGCCATTAATCATTCTAAGTTTGGCCCTTCATCAGTTAACATCTGACTGATCTTTGTGCTTATAAATCTCAGTTTAAATGATGCCAGACACATAAATATTAGTGAAATGGTGATTCTAAGGAGGATAGAGAAGGAGGAGAGGAAAAAAATGTGTGACAGAATATTATCAGGGCTGTAACTTAAAATTTTTTAATGAAATTATGTTAAGTTACCTATATTTTTATACTGTACCAATGACCCAGACTTAGCTGGTGCTAACTCCAACAAAACCAGGGCCAAACACAAATTTTGCCCCCCAATCCCCAAAATTTGCATCCAAAACAAAAAGAAATCATGTCCTAAAGGACCTCCATACTACGCCTCTACTGCGCATGCGCAGTGACGCAGTCGTCCCGAAATTGGCGCCAATTATCATTCTCTGTTTGGCCCTTCATCAGTCAACATCTCACTGATCTTTGTGCTTGTAAATCTCAGTTTAAAGGATGCCAGACACGTAATTTTTGGAGAAAATGTGATTCTAAGGAGGATAGAAGGAGGAGAGGAAAAAGAAGTGGCAAAAAATAATCAGGGCTGTACTTAAAATTTTTTGATGAAATTATGTTAAGTTGCCTATTTTCGAGGCATGGGCCTCTTGTTGTCATTCTTGCTAATTGTTGCACTGCTTATTCAGTGTTTCCTCTCCCCTAGCCTTCTAAAGTCCCCCCTGGCAACTCTCCCATGCTTTTGGCATATTTTTGAGAAATTTCATTTCTAAAATTTTCTGGGAGAGTTGCTTGGTTACAGAATGTTTTCTGTTATTTTCCCCATAGTTTCGTTTTCACCCATGGGTGTACAACGTTTGTGTTCTGCATCTTCCATCTGATGTTCTACAGATTCTCCCCTGGGAGTCTCTGTTTTGCATCAGATAGAGTGTAATTGATGACTGATTCCGGACCAGTTTTTTCAGTGCCTGGAGTCATGTTTTCTAGTGTGTTTACACTGTTTGTTTTCATTGGCAACAGCCTTTTTTGAGGGGGGCTGTTTGCCTTTGTGGTAGTTTATCTCATTATAAGATACATTTATATTATCCGAAAGTGTCTCATTAATTATTTTATATAAATTTAAAATTTTTGACCACACTTTGCCATCGGATCCATCGGGGCTCAACGTTACTTTTCAGCAACTTGGGCTTCTCTGAAAAAATATTTTTTCAAAATTATTTTGTTTTGCAATTGTTTTTTCATTTATTAATGGATCATGTTATTATGTATCTTTGTGTCAGGGGTTTTTTCGAGTAACTAGGACTTATTGTTGTTCTTTCACAATGAAGGGACGTTGTTCAAATTGTAATAGGAAGAAATCTTCCTCTGACTTTCATGATCATTGTATTAATTGTAGTCAGTGTTCTCGCATTAATCCCTGTCCTATATGTGAACATTGGGATGAGAAACATTGGAAACGTGTGTCACGATATGTTGTTTCTGGAGAAAGAGCGATGCCGGCTCTTTCTCCACAAGGTCACTCTACTCTCTCAGTTTCTATTTCAGAGGAACCAGAACAGGGTGATGTTTCCATGTTATCTTCTTCAAGTGTGCGTCCGTCGTCACAAATGAATTCAGAGCTAGCGGCAAAAGTGCTCATGGAGATTAGACAAATGTCGTCCGCTAGCTCGCCCGGTGTAGCGTCCATTCACCGAATGGTTCGGCAGCCGGGTTCGTCCGATGCGGTCCAAGAGGAAATTTTGGGTGATGCGAGCACTATAAACATAATAGATGCACACCCAGTGACGGCGGATAGTAAGCGAGAACGGAGGAAGCCTTTTAGTCCGGTTCCTAGCTCGTCCAGGTCCAGCCGGGCCGCGAGCGAGAGAGGTCCCTCTCTCGTACAACAACATCTGGGACCAGATGTTGTGGTACAAAATGTGTCTTTAGCGGAGCATACGTCCGTCGCTCGGGACGCTCCGTTGTATAAGCAGTCCGCAGAGACTGTTAAGGCTTCCTCTTCTCGTCAGCGCACACGACCGCACCTTGGCTGCGTGACCGCCGATATATTACCAGCTTCGCCGATGAAGGATTCTTCGGCGACCAGGTCACACCATCCGGCAGCCAGGGATTCGAGACCGATGGACTCCGGACGTTCGCATAGGAAAAGTATGCGGGAGCCATCTGATGCGGAGCTGCCCTCGACGAAGCAGCGAAAGACTGCGCCTCCGCAGGTCTCGACGTCGGACATTCTTGTGCAGATAGCACAGCTTATCGCAGCATCCCAGCAGCCGACAGAAACGGTGTCGGATCGAGAATTATCCGACGGCGCTGGGTCGGTACGCTCCGCCGAAGCATCGGGGGCGGACGACCGGGAACATCGTGAGGTCCGACCGGATGGTGAAAGGGATACGGATGACTTGGAGCTATCCCTTTCGGAACAACATAAAGCTGCCGTGGACTTCATCCGGCACTTTCTCCCTCAAGTTGTTCCGTCGGGCCAGACTGCTGCGCTTCCGGACAAGAGAATTATAGCGTCATTGGACTCTGAATTTTTTGAGCGGTTCAGGGACATCGCTCCCGAGTTTCCGTCGCAGTCCAATAATGTTGCTAGAACATTTGAATTATTGAACGACGCTATATTTAAACTTGCTTCCAGGACGGGGAAAGCAGGTTTCTTGTCCGCTAATACTCTCACCCTGCCTTTCATTAATGCAAGGAATAAATTCGATACGGCAGGACAGGGTATACCGAGAGTTCCTCTGCGTATGGACGACGAGGCAGAAGACTTAGAGCTATCATTACCGTCGTCAGCTTCTATTCCAACCGCGGTGTTGGAAACAGCTATTGCGTCTAACAGAGCCAATTTAGATGCCTTATCTTACGCAGATCACCTTACTAAGGCGTTATCACTGCGCCTTCAAGGGGAAGAGTTTCAGGATATACAATCCTCTTTAAGACTTCTTTCAAGGGCAGTAGCTTATTCCACGTGTAACTCCGCCCTTTCAGTGGCAAATCTGGAGTTGGTTAGACGTGACGCAGCCCTAGCTACATCCACACTAGTGGATTCTAAGGTGAAGAACTCTCTTAGAGTCGCTTCGGTCTCAAGAGAACTTCTCTTTGACGATTATGATAAAATTAAAAAGAAAGCTAATGATTCTCTGTTGTTCAGATCGGCTCCTAAAAAGTCGGATACAGCAGACACGAATAAGACAGGCACTTCTGGGTCTAATGCGCCCAAGAGAGGTTCCTATAGAGGTTCCGGTGCGTCCTCTTGGTCTTATTCGAGAGACCGTCAGGATAGCGACTCTCGTTCGGGACGTCCTTCAGGCCGGGACAATCGGTCGGACGCCCCGAGGTCGACGAGGCGAGGTGCGGGTCGTGGAAGACGTGGTTTCTCCTACCGCAGGCCTCGCAGGCCTCGCAGGTCCAGGAGGTGATGGCTTAAACCTCTATCGCGTTCCGGTTGGCGGAAGGTTGTCGAGTTTTTCACAAGAGTGGGCGTCGATTACGGACGACCCTTGGGTGAGAGGAGTGACTTCGGAAGGTCTAAAGATATCCTTCAAACGAAAGCCTCCATTAACTCGAAGTCCAAAGTGGACTCATCTTCCGTCAAATCCACAGAAAAGAGACGCTCTGTTATCAGAGGTGCAGTCTCTTTTAATGAAGAACGCGGTAGAGGTCGTAGAAAACCAGGAATCTCTGGGATTCTACAGCCATCTGTTTCTGGTTCTGAAACCAGATGGCTCGTTCCGTCCAGTCATAGATTTGAGCTGGATAAACAAGCTGATCGTCGCTCCGAAGTTTTATATGGAGACGATTCGATCGGTCAGAGCGAGTATTCGGGTGAACGATTATGCAACGAGCATAGATCTCAAAGATGCTTACTTTCACGTCATGGTACATCCGACATTCCAAAAGTATCTACGCTTCGCAGTCCTAGGAGTGGTGTATCAATTCCGGGCGATGTGCTTCGGATTGAATCTAGCACCCTGGGCTTTCACTCGGGTAATGAACTCGGTAATGATCTACTTCCGAGCTCATTCGTCTGCGGTAACGTCGGCCTACCTGGACGACATTCTTCAGAGGTACGGCAACGAGTTAACGCTTCAGAACGATGTTCAGAATCTTCTTCTATTGCTCCGACGTCTCGGTTTTATAGTAAACGAGGAGAAGTCGGATCTGGTGCCGTCCAAGTCATTCACTCATCTGGGAATGAGCTTCGAGACGCACAACAATCTCGTTCGTCTGCCGTTAACCAGAGCGAAATTAGTCAGTTGTTACGCTCGCTATTGTCTGCACGCAGACAAAGTCACGGCGAGAGAATTTATGAGACTGATAGGTCTGTGCGGAGCCGCCGCGGATCTCATTCCGATGGGGCGGTTACGCACACGTCCTCTTCAAATTTTCCTGACTCAGAATTGGAGTGTGAAAATTCATTCGCTCGATGTAGACGTTCTCTTGTCAGATCAAGTGAAACAAGAGATTCAGACTTGGGCAAACATTCAGTGGTTAACTCAAGGAGTTCCGCTGCAGTTGCCGGATCCGAGTTTTACCGTTATGACGGATGCCAGTCAAACAGGTTGGGGTGCATCATTAATCCCAACGGATTCGAGATGCCAGGGTCTTTGGGATCCGCAATTCCTGTGCAAGCACATAAACATCAAGGAAATGATGTCAATTTGGCTTGCGTTACGTCACTGGATGGACATTATTCACGATGCTCATGTCCAAATCCTATCCGACAATACGACAGTAGTGGCGTATATACGGAATCAGGGAGGCACTCATTCAGTTCCGTTGTTCAATCTAACGGAAAGAATCCTTCTGTTTGCGTTAGAACATCACGTTCTTCTTTCGGTCCGTCACATACCGGGTCGTCTGAATGTGCTAGCAGACTCCCTTTCACGAAAGGGTCGCTTGTTGCCGTCGGAGTGGACTCTCAACAAACAAGTATTCAATCAGATTTGCTACCAATGGGAACGGCCAATGATAGACTTATTTGCGACACATCTCAACAATCAGTTGCAGACGTATATGTCTCTGTGTCCGGATCCAAGAGCATTTGCAGTAGACGCTCTGTCGATCCCTTGGGACGGAATGATAGGATATGCGTATCCTCCAGCGCCGTTAATTCAACAAGTATTGCTAAAGATAAAACAATCTCAATGCAAGATTCTGTTGGTAGCATCTCTGTCGCCACAGAGACCGTGGATAAATCTACTCAGGTGTCTGTTGTGGGACCTACTGCGGAAGCTTCCTCCACGAGAGGATCTTCTTTCGCAGGGGAAATCGCGCCAACTCCATCACAACCCGCAAGGTCTCAACCTTCACGTTTTTCCGTTGTGCGGTCCTTCTTGCATGGCAAGCACTTTACAGGACGAGCAGTGGACGCGATTTCTAACTGTAGGAGGACCTCCTCTTCGCTAAACTATGCGGCTAAGTGGAAGGTTTTTCGTCGTTGGTGTAGGGATCATTCTGTAGATATATTTGATCCCTCTATACCAGACATTGCAAACTTTCTAGTATACTTGTTTGACGAAATCAAACTGCAGCCTGTTACTATAAAGGGTTATAGATCTATGTTATCTGATACCTATGCACATCATGATAGTTTACAAATTGGATCTAATGTCTCTTTATCGAAGTTGGTTAGAAACTTTTCGATAAATAGACCCAGAACTCTTAGATTAATTCCTAAGTGGAATTTAGCTTGGGTTCTCCTTAAATTGAAGGAAAAGCCATTTGAACCTCTTGGGACAGTAGATTTCAAATTCTTATCTTATAAGACAGCTCTTCTCTTAGCTTTCTCTTCTGCCAGAAGAGTCAGTGAGCTTCATGCACTATCGGTGGATGATTCTCATTATCGTAGTGTTGGGAACACTATCACCTTCACTACTAATGTGGGTTTTTTAGCTAAGAATCAGGCTCCTAATAAATATCCGGAACCTATTCTTATTAAGACTCTTCCGTCTTCAGACGGGCGTAGGCCTTTACTCTGTCCTGTTAGAGCACTACGTATCTATAAACAGAGATCTCAGTTTATCAGAAAGGGACGGAAACGTTTCTTTCTGTCTTTGATGCCTAATAGAAAGGACATTTCAGTCCATTCTATTGCTAGATGGATTCAGTTAACTATCCGTACTGCTTATGAAGATTTATCTTCTTCTCAGCAGTCTGTGCTTAAGATTTCTGCTCATGAAGTAAGAGCTCTTTCTACTTCCTGGGCTTATGCTAATAGTGTTGCTATTACAGATTTAATGAAGGCTGCTTATTGGTCTCAGCCATCCACATTTACGAATTTTTATCTCAGAAATATTGAGTCCATTTCTGGAGACCTGCATTGTTTAGGTCCGTTATCTGTTGCTCAGAATGTCGTCCACTAAACAGTTGCAACTATAGTTATGCAGGCATTCTGTTCCGGCAGTGACTCCGTCCGGCTGCCCTCTTCGCTCTGGGCTATTTGACCCAGGGCAAGGGGAAGGGGGGGGGGGGGCGGGTGTTCCCTTAGGTCACCTGCTTTATAGTGAAAAGCAAGGGAATGCCTCCTCCAAGTCAGTATTTCTGAGTCGCTTCCGGGATGGTTTTAAAGTGTAATATTAATGTTTAAATTCATTCATGTCTTATTTTTAAAGTGTAGCTCGGTGTGAAGCATTTGTATATGTCAAGTGTCAAACGGGCTTTAATATACAATACTCGGACACTTTTAAATGATTATAAAGAGTCTCAATTCTCTGGACTACTTTATTTATTGGCTTGCTTTAAAAATAATTAGTATAAGGGTTATACTGGATGTTAATAGAGAACATGAATGTTATTGTGCTCAATTATTAAGGGTAGTGTATCTTTCTAATTTAATATTAAATAAGAAAGATACATGTAAAGCCTAATACTCCTTCTCTCCTTAAGGGGTTACCTCTTTACTATATAGTTGAGCTTATTGGATTTTCCTCGATGTCCTAGGCCCTCCAGCCTGTTTACTATTCAGCTAAGTCTGGGTCATTGGTACAGTATAAAAATGTTAAAAAATTTATAGTAATTTATATATTTTTTATACTTACCAATGACCCAGACGGGGATGGCCCTCCCTGGAGTTGGGAACTCTTGCCTCCCCGCTGAGTACATAGCGCTGACCAGGCACTGCCAGTAAGAATGATAATTGGCGCCAATTTCGGGACGACTGCGTCACTGCGCAGGCGTAGTATGGAGGTCCTTTAGGACATGATTTCTTTTTGTTTTGGATGCAAATTTTGGGGATTGGGGGGCAAAATTTGTGTTTGGCCCTGGTTTTGTTGGAGTTAGCACCAGCTAAGTCTGGGTCATTGGTAAGTATAAAAAATATATAAATTACTATAAATTTTTTAACTTTCGAGGCAGCAGCCATTTTGTTGTCATTCTGATTATTTAGTTACACTGTTTTTTAAGTGTTTTCCTCTCTCCCTGTCCTTTAAGTCCCCCCTTGCTATTCTCCCATGCTTTTGGCATAGTTTTTGTAATTATTATTACTAAATTTTCTTGGGAGTTTTAGCTGAATAACAGAATGAATTCTGTTCTTTTCCCCATGTTTACGTCTTCACCTACGGGTGGTTAGGCGTTGTGTTCTGCATCTACCATCTGATGTTCTGCAGTTTCTTCCCTGGAAGTCTCTGTTTTGCATCAGATAGTGTATTTTTGGTAACTGATTTCGGGCCTGGGTGCCTGGAGTCTTATTTTAGTGTTTTTACACTCATTGTTTACATTTACAACAGCCCTCTGTGTGAGGGGGGGATTTCTGGAAAATAATATCTTGATGTTATTTTAATCATAACTAGATACATTATTATTGTTCGTAAGTGTTGAATAAATTGTTTAAAATATTTTTAAAATTTTTGTCCACACTTAGGCTTGGGATCCATTGGGGCTCAACGTTACTTTTCAGAAACTTGGGTTGTTCTGAAAAAATATTTTTTCAAAATATTTTGATTTCAATTATTTTTTCTATATTAATGGATCATATTATTATTATGTATTTTGATTGCCAGGGGTTAGTGCGAGTACCAGGACTTGTTTTCTTTTCACATTGAAAGGATATTGATCAATTGTATTAAGAGGAAGTCTTCCTCTGACTTTATAATCATTCTATATGTGGTCAGTGTACTCGCATTAACTCCTGTTCTGTATCGTATGATTTCGATGACAATATGGGAAGCGTATGTCACGGTATGTTATTGGGGATTTGGACACTCCGGTCCTTTCCCCGCAGGGTCACTCTACTTTATCAATTTCTATTTCAGACGATCAAGATTAGGGTGATGTATCTGTGATGTCTTCCAACAGTGTGCCTCCGTCGTCACAATTAATGAAGGGCTAGCGGAAAAGTGCTCATGTAAATACGCCAATTGCCTAAGAGGACCCTAGTAGGTTCGACGGCCTTTGACGTCCGCTAGCTCGCCCGGTGTAGCGTCCATTCACCGAATGGTTCGGCAGCCGGGTTCGTCCGTTGCGGTCTAGAAGGAATTTTGGGGTGATGCGAGCACTATAAATTAACCTAATGCACACCCAGTGACGGCGGATCGGAGGGAGAACGGAGGAAGTCTTTTAGTCCGGTTCATAGCTCGTTCCGGTCCATCCGGACGGCAAGCGAGAGAGGCCCCTCTCTCGTTCAACAACATCTGGCCCCAGATGTTGTGGTACAAAATGTGTCGCAAGCGGAGCATATGTCCGTCGCTCGGGATGCTCCGTTGTATAGGCAGTCCGCGGAGACTGCTAAGGCTTCCTCTTCTCGTCAGCGCACACGACCGCACCTTGGCTGCGTGACCGCCGATATATTACCAGCTTCGCCGATCAAGGATTCTTCGGCGACCAGGTCACACCATCCGGTAGCCAGGGACACGAGGCCTGCAGACTCCGGACGTTCGCATAGGAAGTGTGCGGGAGTCAACGTACACGGAGCTTCCGGCGGCAATGCATCGTAAGACCTCTACTGCACAGGCCTCGGGAACGGACGTGCTTTCCTTAATAGCACAGTTTATCGCAGCATCCCAGCATCAACTGAATCTGTCGCATATATTTTATCCGACGATGCTGGGTCGGGACGCTCCGCGGAAGCGGGTACGGACGTCCGAAAGTTTCATCCGGTCCGACGGGATACCGAAAGGGATTTGGAGGATTTCGAGCTTTCCCTTTCGGAACAACATATGCTGTTGTGTATGTCATCTGACTTGGTCTTCTACAGCTTCTTTCGTCGGACCAGAATGCTGCGATGCCGGATAAGAATCTGATAGCGTCGGTGGACTTAGAAATTTTTGGTTCGGTTCAGGGACATCGTCCCTCAGTTCCGACATAGTCCAATAATGTCACACAAACTTTCGAATTATTGAACGACGCTATATATATTATTATTTTATGCTTGCTATAACCAAGCATTTCTGGTTTCTTGTTCGCAGAGTTACGGAGATGTCTTTCAAAAGTGTGCCTCTGTCGTCATAGTTAATGAAGAGCTAGCGGCAATAAGTGCTCATGGAATATGTCTATCGCCTACGGAGTGACATTCGCTAGCTCACCCGGTGTAGCGTACATTCATCGAATGGTTCGGCTGCCGGGTTCGTCCGTTGCGGTCTAGGAAGGAGATTTGGGTGATGCGAGCACTTTAATTACTTTAGTACTCACCCAGTGACGGCAGATTGAGGACAGATCGGAGGAAGCCTGTTAGTCCGGTTCCTGGCTTGTCCAGGTCCATCCGGGCTGTGAGCGAGAGAGGTCCCTCTCTTGTCCAACAACATAGGGGACCGCATGTTGTGGTTCAGATATTTTACATTCGGAGCATATGTCCGTCGGTCGGGACGCTCCGTTATATTGACAGTCCGAGAGACTGTCCTTAATGCTTCCTCATCCTCACAGCAGGGCACACGACCGCACATTGGCTACGTGACCTCGAGTATCCGATCAGTTTCGTCATTCAGTGATTCCACGGCGAATAGGTCGCGCCATCCGGTAGCCAAGGGACACGAGGCCTATACACTCCGTTCGCTCGCATATTGGTAGTATGCACGGGGTAACGATCACGGAGCTTCCAGCGGCAATGCATCGTAAGACCGCTTCTCCTCAGGCCTCAGTGACGGACGTGCTATCCGAGTTAGCACAGTTGTTTCGCAGCATCCCAGCAATTGACAGTTTCTCGGTCGAATCAGGAATTATCCGACGGCGCTGGGTCGGTGCGGTCCGCGGTTGCATCAGGTACGGACGACCGAACGCTTTATAGGGTCCGACAGGATGGCGAAAGGGATTCGAAAGATTTCGAGTTTTCCCTTTAGTAGTATCGGAAGCTGCCTTTCATATCTTCTGGCATTATCTTCCAGTGATTGTTATTTCGGACTTCATTGCTGCGATCTTGGATAAGAGACTTATAGCGTCCTTGGACTCGGATTTTTCGATCGGTTCAGGGACATTATCCCTGACTTACCGACGCAGTCCAATATTGTCATTACAACATGTGTTTTATTTTTCGACGCTATATATATATATATATATACAAGCCTGCTACCAAGCATGATAGTTTAGTTTCTTGTCCGCGTTGCTCATTTCTGCCATTTTATCATTTATACGAATAGTTTATTTTGGCAGAGCAGGGCATACCGAGAGTTCATATGCGTCTAGTCGGTGTGGTTAAAGACTGGATATATTCTTTTTCGCCGTTTATGTCTTTTCCAATTTCAATGTTGGAAACGACAAGATGTATAGTAGACTTAACTTAGACGCTTTATCATACGTAATCCGCCTTACTGAGGCGTTATCATTACGTCTTCAAGAAAAGATTTACGGGATATTATTCTCAATGTAATTTCTTTTGAGGGCAGTAGTTTGTTCACGTATAACTCCGCCCTTCAGTGGCTGATTGGAGTTGGTTAGACGTGACGCAGCCCTAGCTACATCCACACGCGTGGATAGTAAGGTTAAGAACTCTCTCAGAGTCGCTTCGTTCTCGGAGGAGCTTCTCTTCGACTGCAACTTTTCGGCAATCCATGAATTGCTCGATTTACACGTTCTCTTGTCTATCTAGTGTTACAAGAGATTCAGACTGGGGCAAACATTCGGTGGTTGACTCAGAGAGTGCCACCGCAGTTGCCGGACCCGAGTGTGTCTGTTATGACGGTTGCCAGTCAAACAGATTGGGATATAATACTGATCCCTACGGATTCGAAGTGCCAGGGTCTTTGGGTTCCGCAGTCTCTTAGTAATCAGTTTTCTTCCGCGGAATGATGTTTTTTAGGCTTGCTTTATGTCATTGCATGAACATTATTCAGAAACGCATGCCCAAATCCTGTCCTTTAATTCGATAGTAGTGGCGTATCTCCGGAACCAGGGAGGCACTCTTTCGTTTCCGTTATTCAATTTAATGGAAAGAATCCGTCTGTTGGTTATAGTACACCAAGTTCTGTTTTGGTCCGTCATATTCCGGGTCGTCTGATTGTTTTACCGGACTCCCGTTCTCTTACGGAGCGCTTGTTGCTGTCAGAATGGACTCTCAACAAACAAGTATTCAATCAGATTTGCTATCTATGGGAGCGCCCAATGATGATTTATTTACGACACAGCTTGCTAATCAATTGCAGACGTATGTGTTGGCTTGTCCAGATCTCTGAGCTAATGTTGTTAACGCTCTATTGATCTATAGGACTGAATGATAGGATACGCGTATCCTCCGGCGCTGTTGTTTCAGCAGGTATTGCTAAGATAAACAACCACAATACATTTCTGTTGATAGCATCTCTATCTTCACAGAGATCATGGGTAATTTACTCTCTTGTCTACTGTGGGTCTTAACGTGAAATCTTCCTCTATGTGAGGATCTTTTTTCACTGGGTAAATCGTGTCATCTTTATCACAACCCGCAAGGTCGCAACCTTCATGTATTCCGTTGTGTGGTCCGTATTGCATTGTAAGCACTGTACTGGACGAGCTTTGGACGCGATTTCTTACTATAGGAGATCCTCTTCTTCGCTATTCTATGCGGCTAAAGTGGAGGCTCTTCCGTTGTTGGTGTAGGGATCATTATGTTCATATTGTTGATCCCTCCATACTACTCATTGCAATTTTTTAGTATACTTGTTTCACAAGATCTACTGCAGCCTGTTATTATTTAGGTTATAGGTTTATGTTACCTCATACCTATGCACTCTACGATAGTTTACAATTGAGTCTTTTGTCTCTTTATCTAAGTCAGTTAGTAACTTTTTGATAAATAGACTTAGAATCTTTAGATTAAATTCCTATATGGATTTTAACTTCGGTTCTTATTTAGCTAAGTAATCATTTGAGCCTCTGGAAACAGTAGTTTTCAAATTCTGACCTTTTAGACAGTAATTCTGTTGGTTTCTCTTTTACTGTAGAGTCAGTGAGTTTCATGCACTATCGATGGATGATTTTCACTTTCGTAGTTTCGGAATCACTACTTCCGTTACTATTTAGGTTGGATTTTTGCATAAGAGTTAGGCTCCTATTATCCGGAACCTATTATTTTAAGGTCCTTCCGTCTTCGTATGGGCATAGGCCTTTACTCTTTCCGGGTACAGTTTATGTATTTATAAACAGATATCTGTTTATTACTATGGGCGTGGGGGGCGCGGTGGCTCAGTTGGTAGAGGTGCAGGCTGCAAGCCGAGAGGTCCTCGGTTCGAATCCCACCTGCGGCAACCGCGTTGTGTCCTTGGGCAAGACACTTCACCCCGATTGCCTACATGGGGGCACGATGACGCTGTGTACTGAGGCGTACTGCACGTCGATGGTGCGCATGTCTTCAACCAATCTAACCCTGCCTGTGCTGCGGTGCAGAGTTCAGAGTTACGATGTTGGAGAGCTGACAGCTGCTCGTCGTTGCTCGGTGGTTCTCTCCGGGTACTCCGGCTTCCTCCACCCGTAAAACTGTCACGGTCACGATTAGCCATTGTGCATAAGCATGTGACCTTAAACACCAATAAATAAATAAATATAAATATTACTATGGGCGTAAGCTTCTTCTGTCTTTGATGCCTAGTAGAAGGACGTTACGCTCCATTTTATTGTTAATGGATTCTATTAACTATCGGTACTGCTTATGGTATATCATTGACTTAGCAGTTGTGCTTAAGATTTCGGCTCATGAAGTAAGAGTTCTTCTACTTCTTGGGCTTACATTAATAGTGTCGCTATTATAGATTTTTGAAGGCCGCTCATTGCGCTCAGCCATCCACATTCATGAATTTTATCTCAGAAATATCGAGTCCATTTCTGGAGGCCTCTGTTGTTAGGTCTATTATCTGCTGCTCAGAATGTCATTCACTTAACAGTTGCTACTATAGCTAGGTAGGCTGTCTGTTTCGGCAGTGTCTCCGTTCTGCTGCCCTCTTCGCTCTGGGCTATTTGACCCAGGGCAAGAAAAAGGGAGGGGGGGGGGGAGGGTGTTCCCTTGGGTCACCTGTTTTACTATGAAAACAAGGGGATACCTTCTCCGGAGTTAGTAATTCTGAGCTGTTATTGGGATGGTTGTTTAGTGAGAAGTTTAGGTTTTTAAAATTCATTCAAGTCTTAGTTTTTAAAGTATAGCTTTTGAATATTGCATATGTCAACGGACATGATTATGCAATCCTCAGACACTTTTAGGAGTATAAGAGTCTCTATTCTCTAGACTTACTTTATTTATTGGCTTACTTTAAAAATTATTAGTATAAGGATTATATTGGATATTAATAGAGTACATGGATGTATGAAGCTCAATTTTGGAAGGTGTTGTATCTTTCTAATTTATCATAAATAAGAAAGATACATGTAAGGCCTATTACTTCTTTTTCCCTACAGGGGATGACTCTGTTTTATTTTATAGAAATTACTATAAATTTTTTAACTTTCGAGGCATGGGCCTGTTGTTGTCATTCTTACTTTGAAGTTGCACTGCTTATTCAGTGTTTCCTCTCTCCTTATCCTGTAAGTCCCCCCTTGCTATTCTCCCATACTTTTGGCATATTTTTGAGTAAGATTACTCCTAAAATTTCTTGGGAGAATTAGCTTGGTTACAGAATGAATTCTGTTATTTTCCCCATGTTTACGTTTTCACCCATGGGTGTTTAGACGTTGTGTTCTGCATCTACCATCTGATGTTCTGCAGATTCTTCTCTGGAAGTCTCTGTTTTGCATCAGATAGTGTGTAATTTTGATAACTGATTTCGGGCCAGTATTGTCAGTGCCTGGAGTCATGTTTTCTGGTGTTTATACACTTCTTGTTTACATTGGCAACAGTCTCTTTTGAGGGGGACTTTTTGCCTTTGGAGTAGTTTATCTCACTACAAGATACATTATTATTATCCATAAGTGTTGCAATAATTATTTAAAATAATTTTAAAATTTTTGACCACACTTACCCTTGGGATCCATTGGGGCTCAACGTTACTTTTCAGAAACTTGGGCTTCGCTGAAAAAATATTTTTCAAAAATTATTTTGAATTTCATTTGCTTTTTTCAATATTAATGGATCATGTTATTATGTACCTTTGTGTTTAGGGGTTTGTGCGAGTACCAGGGCTTGTTGTTGTTTTTTCACAATGAAAGGACATTGTTCAAATTGTAATAGGAAGAAATCTTCCTCTGACTTTCATGATCATTGTATTAATTGTAGTCAGTGTACTCGCACTAACTCCTGTTCAATATGTCAATATTGGGATGACAAACATTGGAAACGTGTGTCACGGTATGTTGTTAGTGGAGAAAGGGCTATGCCGGTCCTTTCTCCGCAGGGTCACTCTAGTCTATCAGTTTCTATTTCAGAGGAACAAGAACAGGGTGATGTTTCCATGTTATCTTCCAAGAGTGCGCTTCCGTCGTCACAATTGAATGAAGAGTTAGCGGCAAAAGTGCTCATGGAGATACGACAGTTGCCTAAGAGGTCCCTAGTAGGATCGACGGCGCTGTCGTCCGCTAGCTCGCCCGGTGTAGCGTCCATTCACCGAATGGTTCGGCAGCCGGGTTCGTCCGTTGCGGTCCAGGAGGAAATATTGGGTGATGCGAGCACTATAAATATACTAGGTGCACACCCAGTGACGGCGGATGTTAGGAGAGATCGGAGGAAGCCTTCTAGTCCGGTTTCTAGCTCGTCCAGGTCCAGCCGGGCCGCGAGCGAGAGAGGCCCCTCTCTCGTACAACAATATCAGGGACCTGATGTTGTGGTACAAAATGTGTCGCAAGCGGAGCACATGTCCGTTGCTCGGGACGCTCCGTTGTTTAGGCAGTCCGCAGAGACTGCGCAGGCTTCCTCATCCTCTCACCAGCACACTCGACCGCACCTTGGCTACGTGACCGCGGAGATTCTACCAGCTTCGCCGATAAGGGATTCTTCGGCGACCAGGTCACGCCATCCGGTAGCCAGGGACACGAGGCCGGTAGACTCCGGACGTTCGCATAGGAAGAGTATGCGGGAGTCAGTTGATGCGGAGCTTCCCGTGGCGAAGCAGCGAAAGACCGCCACTCCGCAGGCCTCGATGACGGACGTGCTTGCTCAGATAGCACAAATTATTGCAGCATCCCAGCAGCCGACAGAATCGGTGTCGGATCGGGAATTATCAGACGGCGCTGGGTCGGTACGCTCCGCCAAAGCATCGGGTGCGGACAACCGGGAGCATCGTGAGGTCTGACTGGATGGTGAAAGGGATACGGATGACTTGGAGCTATCCCTTTCGGAACAACATAAAGCTGCCGTGGATTTTATTCGGCACTTCCTTCCTCACGTTGTTCCGTCGGGCCAGACTGCTGCGGTTCCGGACAAGAGAATAATAGCATCATTGGACACTGAATTCTTTGAGCGGTTCAGAGACATTGTCCCTGAGTTTCCGTCTCAGTCCAATAATGTCACAAGAACATTTGAATTATTGAACGACGCTATATTCAAGCTTGCTTCCAAAACAGGCAAAGCTGGTTTCTTGTCCTCCAATGCTCTTAACCTGCCTTTCATTAATGCAAGGAATAAATTCGATATGGCAGGACAGGGTATTCCGAGAGTTCCTCTGCATCTTGACGACGAGGCGGAAGACTTAGAATTGTCGTTACCGTCGTCTATGTCCGTTCCAACCGCGGTGTTGGATACGACAATCACGTCTAACAGGGCCAGTTTAGACGCTTTATCTTACGCAGACCACCTTACAAAGGCGTTATCACTGTGTCTTCAAGGGAAAGAATTCCAGGATATACAATCCTCATTAAGACTTCTTTCAAGGGCAGTGGCTTATTCCACATATAACTCTGCCCTTTCAGTGGCAAACCTGGAGTTGGTTAGATGTGACGCAGCCTTAGCTACATCCACACGCGTGGATAGTAAGGTGAAGAACTCTCTCAGAGTCGCTTCGGTCTCCGGAGAACTTCTATTCGACGGCAAGCTTTCTGCAATCTACGATACAATTACGAAGAAAGCTTCAGATTCTCTGTTGTTTAAATCTGCTTCAAAAAAGTCGGATACGACAGAGAAGAATAAGACAGGCACTTTTGGGTCTAATGTGCCCAAGAAAGGTTCCTATAGAGGTTCCGGTGCGTCCTCTTGGTCTTATTCAAGAGACCGTCAAGGCAGCGACTCTCGTGCGGGACGTCCTTCGGGCCGGGACAATCGGTCGGACGCCCCGAGGTCGACGGGTCGAGGTGCGGGTCGTGGAGGACGTGGTTTCTCCTACCGCAGGCCTTGCAGGTCCAGGAGGTGATGGCTTCAACCTCTATCGCGTTCCGGTTGGCGGAAGGTTGTCGAGTTTTTTCAGAAGAGTGGGCGTCGATTACGGACGACCCTTGGGTGAGAGGGGTGATTTCGGAAGGTCTAAGAATATCCTTCAAACGAAAGCCTCCGTTAACTCGAAGTCCAAAATGGACTCAACTTCCGTCAAATCTGCAGAAAAGAGAAGCTCTCTTATCGGAGGTGCAGTCTCTTTTAATGAAGAACGCGGTGGAGGTCGTAGAAGACCAGGAAACACCGGGATTCTACAGCCATCTGTTTCTGGTTCTGAAACCAGACGGCTCGTTCCGTCCAGTCATAGATTTGAGCTGGATAAACAAGCTGATCGTCGCTCCGAAATTTTATATGGAGACGATTCGGTCAGTCAGAGCGAGTATTCGGGTGAACGATTATGCTACAAGCATAGATCTCAAGGATGCGTACTTTCATGTCATGGTACATCCGACATTCAGAAAGTATCTACGCTTCGCAGTCCTAGGAGTTGTGTATCAATTCCGGGCGATGTGCTTCGGATTGAACCTAGCACCCTGGGCTTTCACTCGGGTAATGAACTTGGTAATGATGTATTTCCGAGCTCATTCGTCTGCGGTAACGTCGGCCTACCTGGACGACATTCTTCAGAGGTACGGCAACGAGTTAACGCTTCAGAACGATGTGCAGAATCTGCTTCTATTGCTCCAACGTCTCGGTTTTGTTACAAACGAGGAGAAGTTGGATCTGGTGCCGTCCAAGTCATTCCCTCATCTGGGAATGAGCTTCAAGACGCACAACAATCTCGTTCGTCTGCCGCTAACCAGAGCGAAATTAGTCAGTTGTTACGCTCGCTATTGTCTTCATGCAGACAAAGTCACAGCGAGGGAGTTTATGAGACTGATAGGTTTGTGCGGAGCCACGGATCTCATTCCGATGGGCGGTTGCGCACTCGTCCTCTCCAAATTTTCTTAACTCAGAATTGGAGTGTGAAGATTCATTCGCTCGACATAGATGTTCTCTTGTCAGATCAAGTGAAACGAGATTCAGACTTGGGCAAACATTCAGTGGCTAACTCTGGGAGTTCCGCTGCAGTTGCCGGATCCGAGTTTTACCATTATGATGGATGCCAGTCCATCATAATGGTAAAACTCGGATCCGGCAACTGCAGCGGAACTCCCAGAGTTAGCCACTGAATGTTTGCCCAAGTCTGAATCTCGTTTCACTTGATCTGACAAGAGAACATCTATGTCAAACAGGTTGGGGTGCAACATTGATCCCAACGGATTCGAGATGCCAGGGTCTTTGGGATCCACAGTTCCTAACCAAGCACATAAACATCAAGGAAATGATGTCAATTTGGCTTGCGTTACGTCATTGGATGGACATTATTCACAAAGCTCATGTCCAAATTCTGTCCGACAATACGACAGTAGTGGCGTATATACGGAACCAGGGAGGCACTCATTCCGTTCCGTTACTCAATCTAATGAAGAGAATCCTTCTGTTTGCTCTAGAACATCAGGTTCTACTTTCGGTCCGTCATATACCGGGTCGTCTGAATGTACTAGCAGACTCCCTTTCACGGAAGGGTCGCTTGTTGCCATCGGAGTGGACTCTCAACAAACAAGTATTCAATCAGATTGCTACGTCTACTGGATGTTAATAGAGAACATGAATGTTATTGTGCTCAATTATGAAGGGTATTGTATCTTTCTAATTTATAATAAAATAAGAAAGATACATGTAAAGCCTGATACTCCTTTTCTCCTTGAGGGGTTCACTCTATATTATATAGTTGAGCTTATTGGATTTTCCTCTATGTCCTAGGCCCTCCAGCCTTTTTACTATTCAGCTAAGTCTGGGTCATTGGTACAGTATAAAAATGTTAAAAAATTTATAGTAATTTATATATTTTTTATACTTACCAATGACCCAGACGGGGATGGCCCTCCCATGAGTTGGGAACTCTTACCTCCCCGCTGAGTACATAGCGCTGACCAGGCACTGCCAGTAAGAATGGTGATTGGCGCCAATTTTGGAATGTCCTTGACACTGCGCATGAGCAGTGGGGGCAGAGTATGGAGGTCCTTTAGGACATGATTTCTTTTGGTTTTAGATGCAAATTTTGGGGATTGGGGGGCAAAATTTGTGTTTGGCCCTAGATTTTTTAGAGTTAGCACCAGCTAAGTCTGGGTCATTGGTAAGTATAAAAAATATATAAATTACTATAAATTTTTTAACTTTTGGGGGGTTGACCTCCAGATGTGAGCTTCTTTCATTCCCTTCAAAAAAGCTGCCATTAGCACGACCTTCAACTTTGCCCTTTTGTGCATTGACAGTTTCCTTTCGCTCACTGCACACATTTATAATTCGATTGCTTTGTATCTTGGTGTGCTGGTTTGGAGCAACCTTTAGATGCGAGCTGTTGATTTTCTTTCATTTCCACTGAGAAATGTAGCTGTTAGCAATGATCTTTTAACTTTGTCGTTTTTGCATCAACATTTATCTTTGGCATGCTCTGCAGGGTGCATTTATGATTGATCAGTTTGAAACTTGGTATGCTTTTTTGGGTGATTGCTAGATGAGAACTATAGATTTTCTTCTATTTCCATAAAAAATTGTTGCCATTAGCAATGACCTTCAACTTTGTCGGTTTGTCTGACAACAGTTTCCTTTGGAACACCGCACTGTTCACGTTTACAATTGATTTGATTTGAAACATGGTGTGCTTGTTTGGAGTGACCTCTAGATGGGACCTTTTGATTTTCTTTCATTTCTTTTGAAAAAACTTTGCCGAACATTTCTGTTAGAAGTAACCTTTGAACTCATTGCATTTGTGCATCAACATTTTCCTTTGGTAAGCCCTGCAGGGTGAATTTAGGAATGGATCAGTTTGCAACTTGGTATGCATGTTTGGGGTAACCTCTAGATATGAGCTGTCGATTTTCTTCCATTTCTGCCAAAAAACATTGCTGTCAGCAATTGCCTTTAAAATTAATGCATTTGTGCATCACCGCATGTCTCTGGCATGCCATACAGGGCACATTAATTGAATGGATTGCTTTGAAACTTGGTTCAAGTTCATTAAAAAATTGTTGCCATTGCTACTGCCCTTGAACTTGGTGCATTTATGCATCAACATATTCATTTTGCACACCCTATAAGGCACATTTATGGATAGTTTGCTTTGAAACTCGGTATGCATGTTTGGGGTGACCTCTAGATGAGAGCTATTGATTTTCTTTCATTTCCATTAAAAAACGTTGCTATTTGCACCAGCCTTTGAACTTAGTGGATTTGTGAAGCAACTTATCCCTTTTGTACTCCCTACAGGGCATATTTATGAATTTACATCGGAAAAAGAAAGAAAAAAACATTGCCACTAGCAAGGACCTTCAAACTAAGTGCACTCGTGCATTAACATTTTCCTTTGGCATGCCTTAGAGGGCACATTCATTATCAGGTTGTTTTGAAACTTGGTATGCATATTCAGGGTGACCAAGATAGAAGCTATCAATTTTGTTCTCATTTGCATCAAAATCTGGTGCAGTTAGCAACAACCTTTGAATTTAGTGCATTTGTGCATCAACAGTCTTCTTTGACGTTGGATGCATTTTTCATAGGAGTGTTTTAGAACTTGGTGTGCTCATTAGGCAAGACCTCTAGATAAGAGCTACTGATTAGCAGTCATTTCTATGAAAAAAGTTGTTGTTTACAATGACCTTTAAAATTAAACTTACTGTATTTGTGTATTACCATTCTTCCTTTATCCAGCCCTACAGATCTCCAGTTTTGCCATTTCACTTATAACTTACCAAGTTCAAATTTGTCAAGTTGAGCTGCAGTGTCATTGACACTTTCATTGCCATAAATTCTGAAAGTGTCCCTGAAAGCCTGGATAATTCTACTTATTTTTTGCTGCCTCTTGATATGGTTACACTTTGGCTTAATTTGCTGTGGTGTCTAGTGAAATCTTGGCTGCCCATACAGGCAGCCAAGACTTCACTAAAAACCACTGCCAAGGTACTTTAACTTAGTCAACAAGACTATCAAAAGCATGTGTGTTCGAGCATGTGCTCTGCATAAAGAAGAAACTCACTAAAATTGGAACAAGACCCTCAAGGGTTTAACTGGAGTGAAAGTATAAATCAGAGCTTTGTTGTTAGCTCTGCCTGACAAGTGTCAGCGGAGATTTTTGGGTTATGATTTGTCCATTGGTAGTCCGTCTGTCGACAACTTTTTGTTTGTACGGGCCATAGCTTCATAAACACTAAATGTTTTCTTTTCAAACTTTGTTACATTATGTACTATCAAAAGACAGCATGTCGGAAATTATAGCATGGTATGTGCTCTTCAAGATCAAGGTCACAGGCCCTATGTCCTGGCCACAGCTTCTTAACCACTGAAAATATTTTGGCAGAACTTTATAGCAATATGTATTGACAAAAGGCAGTGTGTTGCGAATTATAATATGGTATGTGCCCACTCCAGGTCAAGGTTGCAGGCCCTATGTTAAGGTGACATTTCACTGTCACTTTTGTCCGGCTCATATAACTTTGTATGATTGACAGATCTTATTCATGCTTGTTACAATTATTGCTCATGACTCAAAGGTGTGTCGTGACATTGTTACAAGGGCATATCCCTAAGGTCAACGTCACAGATGGCAAAACTTTGATATTGTCATACAGCCCTTGTTTGCTCTGAATAATTGTATCTCTTTGCAGATCTTTTTCATCCTTCACACGATTGTTACCCATAACCTAACAATGTGTCATAACCTTCACCCATTGTTATATCATTAAGGTCAAGGTCACAAGCAGTAACACTTGGATTCTTGAATACCAATCTTGTCTGGGTTGTACTGTTTGATGACTTTTGTCTGGTCCAAATAACTTGCTCTGATTGACAGATCTTATTCATACTTGGACCAGTTAAGGGTCGTGACTCAAAGTGTGTCATGACTTTGAACCAGCGTCATATCATCAAGGTTAACGTCACAAACAGAAAAACTTTGACATTATTATGGCCTCTTGTTTACTATGGAATATGTACTGGTTGCACTTTGAAAGGTATAACTGTACCAACAAATTCTATATTATTTGAGAACTGGTAATTGATTCTTGAAGCAGAAGTTCACAAGAATCAGAACCGGGTCAAATTTTAAAGCCTGCTATTACACATTACAAATAGGGCTGAAATCCAGCCCCTAAAAAGTCCTTGTATTAAAGCCTAAACAAATTAAAAATCTGTTTCTTTTCAACCTACTCACAATTTTTTACAATTGGCTGTAACATAAGTGCAAGCCCTACTTCGGAACTAACTCAAGCTTTTAGAAACTTTTCCAAACGAGCTGGAAAAGTACTAGAGTGCAAAAGCATGAAAAAGATCGAAAAAAGGGTCGAGCGAGACCAGCGCTCAAAATTACAGGTACTCTCTCTGCACACCTCTTGCATTTACCGAGCACATGCGCAACAACAATGACGTCAATTCCTTTTATTTCCGCCATTTGTACATGGTTGGAAATTTTTGTGGCTCGTGCTACTTTGCTGTTTTTCTTCGTGAACAACTTATTATATGTGTTTTCCGCATTTAATTGTGTGCAAGTGGATTGTATCCTTTTGTCAAGCTATCCAAATTGTTATTGATTAATGTTATTTTTGATCATTATTGCTTGTTTCTTCACACTTAATCTTGTTTTTCCCCCACATGTGAACACGACCTTTGTGCTGTTTTCCGTCGGCAGGAAGCTTGATTCCATTATTTTCATTCATATAATGCCAAAGACTCTTCCTTGTACCTCTTGCTTGCAAGTGAAGCATGTGGACGACTCTCATTCCACATGTGTCACTTGTAACAATTGCACTCAGGCCCAATCATGTGGTATTTGTGGGGTTTGGTCCTCTAAATTCTGGGCTTCTGTTAACAAGGTGGTTCTGTCCAGAGCTAGAACCCCTCGTTCTCGGGGTAAGGGTAGCCGCAGACATTTCTGCTGGTGCACATGGTGACTCTGTCACACAGGATTCTGATCTGTCTTCTGTGGCGAGTTCCTCTGCAACTGTTGACGGTGCTAGTTCAGTGATACCTGACGTGGAGACTGTGGTCTCTTTGTCTTCTGATGTCACTCTTGAGGCGTCTGTTTTCGTAGAGAGCTTCTCCGAGGTCAGCTCGGTGACCCTCTCCGATCTGCCTCCTATGCCGTCGACAGTTGCTGAGGAAGTTGTTACTACAGATCCTATTCTGTATGATGGTGGCTCTTCCATCTCCTCTGGGTTGCTTGTTTGTCCGACCTCTCCAACACTTTCTGTTGGATCATTGGCGTCCGAATGTAGATCCGCTGGACCTGGAACTTCCTGTTCCTCGGTCCCTGCTTTGTCACCTTCACCCTTGGGCCGATGTTCCCTGGCTGACACAGGGTGTTCCGTTAGATCTTCCTTTGGCCGATTGCATCCTTACTGCGGATGCCAGTGATCGGGACTGGGGTACGACGTTGGATCCTCTCGGTCTGTCCACTCACGGCGAGTGGGACAGCAAGCAGGTGGCCTTCATATCAACCAGAAGGAGCTCCTTGCTCTTCTGTTGAGTTTTCGGCTTTGGATCCTTCAACTGTTGGACCATATTGTCCTACTTCTTTCGGACAATTCGACAGTAGTGGCTTACATTCGGAATCAAGGAGGCACACATTCGATTCCCATGTATCGGCTATCTTGGGATCTTCTTCTGTTGGCAAGGAATGTAAACGCTTGGGTGTCCATTCGACATGTTCCCAGGCGTCTCAACGTCCTAGCAGATTCCCTGTCCCGACATGACAGTGTCCTTCCCACCGAATGGATGCTACATCGGTCGGTGTTTCAGCCGATTTGCGAGCAATGAGGCCGTCCTCAGGTTGACCTTTTCGCTACTCGCTGGAATCATCAGGTAGAGACCTTTGTCTCCCCTTGTCCAGATCCTCTGGCTTTTGTGGTAGACGCTCTGTCCCTGGACTGGACGGGTTGGATCGGCTATATCTTCCCTCCTGCACCGATTCTTCCTCAAGTATTAGCGAAGATTCGTGCTTGCAGTTGCAGGATCATTCTGATCGCACCTCTGTCTCCACAGAGGGTGTGGATCAATCTGCTGTGGCCTCTGTTGGCAGATCGGCCGATTCATCTACCTCTACGTCGCGATCTTCTTTCCCAGGGTCATCCCAGAAAGTATAACAACAACCTGGCGAGCCTGTCCCTACACGCCTGTCTTTTATCAGGTCCAGTCTCTGACGTAGAGGTTTTTCGAGACGATCAGTGGAGTGCATTTCTGCATCGCGGCGACATTCCACTGGCATGACTTATGCTGCGAAGTGGAAGGTTTTCCGCCGCTGGTGTGCAGATCACAATGTGAATTACCGTGATCTGTCAATCGCTCAAATTGCGGATTTTCTGGTATATCTTTTTGACTCCAAGGGCCTCCAGCCTATTATGATTAAGGGCTATCGGTCTATGCTGTCTGATACTTACTCTTATGTGGGAAAGCGGTGCATTGGTCGTAATCTTTGTCTCTCCAAACTCATTCGGCACTTTTCTTTGAAGAGGCCTCGAGTTTTGCGTCTTACACCCAAGTGGAACTTGGCATGGGTGTTGCACTGTTTGGAGGGGGCTCCTTTCGAGCCTTTATTTGAGACCGATATGCGTTTTCTCACCTTTCAGACAGCTTTTCTTCTAGCATTTGCTTCTACTCGACGAGTCAGTGAGCTTCATGCGCTATCTGTTGATTCTGCCTTCTTCAGAAATGAGGCAAACAGTGTCACCTTCACTACTGATTGATCTTTTCTGGCTAAGAATCAACTTCCTGATTAAGTACCTCCTCCCATCTGCATTCGGGCTCTCCCTGCTGTCGATGGCCGGAGGCCTCTTCTTTGTCCTGTTCGTGTGATCAAGACTTACATTACTCGCACTCAGTTTATTACTAGGGGTCGGAAGAGATTCTTTCTGTCTCTCATTCCTAAGAGGCAGTCTATCTCTTCCCATTCTATTTCCAGGTGGATCTGTCTTGCAATCAAGCTGGCTTATTTCCGCTTGTCTGCGTCAGATCTTGTTTTGAACCAGCTTAATGCTCATGAGGTTCGTGCCATTTCTACATCCTGGGCGTTCTTCAATTCTGTTTCGCTCTGGGATATTATGAATGCGGCTTACTGGAGGAATGCTTCTACCTTCGCCTCCTTTTATCTCCGCCACCTTCAGTAGCAATCTGAGGACCTTTATTCTTTAGGCCCTCTCATTGCTGCTCAGGCTGTTGTGCACCCTCGTTAAAATTGTTTTTATCGAGGTTGTGGTTCGCTCAGCCTTGTTCTTTTCAGGTGCCTTCTCTCTATCTTCATTACAGGTTTTGCTATTGTTCTCTGCCCACCTTGCTTTTCTTTCTGCTACTCTTGTTGGTATTGGTTATGTGATTCACCTCCTCCTATTGTTTATTCCGCCAATTGTAAACAATTGTGAGTAGGTTGAAAAGAAATTAAAATTTTTTAGTAAATTTTGTTTCTTAACATACCTACCACAATTGTTTACCGGAGGCCCACCCTCCTTGTGGATATCTTTGATATCGATGCCTCCCTGCTAAATCACAAACTTCTCGTTGGCAGAAATACGGAATTGACATTATGGTTGTTGTGCATGCGCTCGGTAAATGCAAGAGGTGTGCAGAGAGAGTACCTGTAATTTCGAGCGTTGGTCTTGCTCAACCCTTTTTTCGATCTTTTTCGTGCTTTTGCACTCTAGTACTTTTCCAGCTCGTTTGGAAAAGTTTCTAAAAGCTTGAGTTAGTTCCGAAGTAAGGCTTGCACTTATGTTACAGCCAATTGTAAACAATTGTGGTAGGTATGTTAAGAAACAAAATTTACTAAAAAATTTTAATTTCTCCGGCACTCCCGCATGGTTCTTTTGGCTGCCGAATGCTCTTTATTTTTATACTACAACCAATGGCCCAGACTTAGCTGGTGCAAACTCGATATAATCCAGGGCCAAACACAATTTTGAACCACCCCAATCCCCCAAATTTTCATAGAAAAACGAAAAATTTAAGTCCTATATGGTCCTCCACACTTTTGCTTACTGCGCATGTTCGGTAACCAGGAAGGTACCGAAATTGGCGCCAAGCATCATTCTTTGTCAGTAAACAATGATCTGACATCTGTGCTTTAAATCTCCTTTTTTGAGGATGCCAGGCACAAACAATGAACGAATTGGTGGATTCAAGGCTATAAATGGACGATGGAAGTGAACAGTGGTGGTTTGAAATGTTCAGGGCTGTAACTTTATAATAATTATAAAAATTATTTCATGTTTCCCATTTTCGGGCCATGCGCCTGACGTCATCATTCTTGCTAATGATTTACCAGCTGTTTGTTAAGTGTTCCTTCCTTATCCTTCCATGAACCCTCCTGTTATTAAACTCCTAAGTTTTTTGCCTGTTTTTTAATAAAATTTTTTTTTTAAACTTCTTGGGAGTTTAACGTGTATTACAGAATGTTTATTCTGTTTATCCCCATGGTTACGTCCTCACCCTAGGGGTGTTGGGTCATTTTGGTCTTGCATCTTCTGTCCGATGTATCGTTTTTTTCTTCGTATGAAGCTCTAGCTTTGCATCTGGTAGCATTTAAATCGGTTACTGACTTTGGGCCGTTTTGTGTGCCTGTTGTCTTGTTTCCGTTTTTTTCTATTGACATTGTTTACATTTGGCAACGCCCTAAACTTGTAGTATTTAGTATTATAATACTTTAGAATTACTGTAGGATACATTGATTATGATTCCGGTAGTATAGCTAAAAAAATTTGGCATTTGTCCACACTTTGGCTCTATCGGGATGCCCTTGGGCTCATTATGTTCCCATTTTCAAAAAAAAATTTCAAAAATGTTTTTATAATTGTTTCGAAATTAATTTGATTACTATTATTCATGTATCCTTATCATGTATTTTTGTTGTTGAATTTGTAGGAGTGCTATCGACTCATGTCATTTAATTGTAATTATGAAAGCTTGCCGCTCTAAATGCAAGGCAAGGAAGTCTTCCTTGGATTTACATGCTTGTTGCCTTGCCTGTAGTCGATGCACTCCTATGGGTCCTACTTGTGTACATTGGGATGACAGACGTTGGAGACGGGTGTCGCGATATGTCATCGGCGGTGAAGTTCCTATACTGGAGCTGTCACCGCAGGATAATTTGAGTTTTTCAGTTTCTTTTTCAGAGGAACAAGAACATGGTGATGGTATTGCGACACCCTTCCAAAGTGTGCTGTCGTCGTTGCGCTCTGATGAGCGAACAGAACTGGCTGCTAAGGTGCTCCTTAACATTAAACAAGGAATAAGGCCTCTTATTCCAGCAGCCAGTTAGACCGGTGAAGCGGCCAAGCGGGTAAGTATGTTGCGGTCGAAGGAAGTGTAAAATTGGAAAGAGCGAGCATCTAAAAAACTAAAGCTCACCCAGTGACAACGGCAAAAGGGAGGAAGCTTGCAAGTTTCTCTTTGGGAAGCTTGGCAAGGTCTGATAGACTGTGAGTGGGAGAGCCTTCTCTAACCCAGCAACATTTGGGGCCAAATGTTGTTTTGAGAAACTTGCCTGAGTCAGAGCTAACGTCGACACTCATCCCTCGGGATGCTCCGTCTAGACTGCAGCCGGGGTCGGCTACAGTCACGGCTTCTTCCTCAACTTCAGAAAAGCACACATGACCGCACCCTAGATACCCGACTTCGGATATCCTGTCTTCACCCTTGAAGTCGGCCCATCTGGTAGCTAGCGATCCGAAGCTTCATTTATTGGTACGTGCGGAGAAGAGATCTACATCCGTATCTCTCTTCCAGGAGCAGCAAGCGGCGAAAAAACAGAAGACCACTGCTCCTCAAGACTCTGTAAAAGACTTGCTATTGCAGATGGCACAGCTCATCGCAGCTTCCCAGCAAGTGCAAGAGCAGCCTTCCGCAGACTCTGGTGGTGAGCTGTCGGACGGTGCTGGGTCGGTCCGGTCATCTGTACATTCAGATGCGGTTGACCGAAATTCTCAACTGAATCAGTTTGATGGTGAAAGGGACACAAAAGAGGATTACCCTTCCCTTTCGGAACAACAAATGATAGCGATGAATTTCATTCATCAATACTATCTTGACCTTGTTCCACCTAATCAGCAAGCTGCGACTGCTAGGCAGAAACCGCTGTCGTCTCTAGACAGAGATTTCGTGCGAAGGAAAGATGATGTTCTTTCCTTCCCGGAACCATCTTGGCAAGTGTCTGTGGCCTTCGGCCACATTAACAACACCATATTCAACCTAGCAAGTTCGAAAAAGAAAGGCAGTTTCTTATCTACATCTTCCATCAATATACCGTTTCCGGGATCACATTATTTTAAACGGTTGGAGAAGATGCCCAGAGAGCTCCTCTGCATCTGGATGAGCAGGCTGGGGATTTAGATATGTCCTTGCCTACTTCATTCAATTTACGCTTGGACGTGATGGAATCTTCTATTTCATCTAATAGAGTGATTCTGGACACCATGTCCTTTGCAGACCATATCACCAGGGCTATAGTGCAATGTCTAAATAGAAAGGAATTTGAGGATGTTTGTTCCTCGCTAAGAGTTCTTTCCAGGCCAATCATGTATGCCACGTACTATTCTGCCCTTTCAGTGGCAAATTTGGAGTTGGTTAGACATGATGCAGTTTATAAACGTCGATCGAGTTTTATTAGAAAAGGAAGAAAAAGGTTCTTTCTTCCTTTGATTCCTAACAGAAAGGACATAGCTGTTCATTCTATTGCCAGATGGATTCAGATGACAAGGCATATTGTCTATGAAAATCTATCTTCAGATCAACGTTCTGTCAACAAGATTTCAGCGCATGAGGTTAGAGCTCTGTCCACTTCTTGGGCTTCTTCTAACAGTATATCCATTACTGATCTTATGAAGGCTGCACACTGGACACACACCTCTTCATTTACCAAGTTTTATCTTAGAAAATTAGAGTCCATCTCCGGTGACCTTAGATCTTTGAGTCCTCTTTCTGATTCTCAGAATGTCGTCCATTAATTTTACATCTAGAAGATGTTTTAGGCAGTCTGCTTGAGAACTGACGCCGTTCCGCTGCCCTCTTCGGTCTGAGGAATTTTCCTTCAGAACGGGGAAGGGAGGGGGCAGTTTTTCCCTTATGTTATCTGGCTTTATAGTGAAAAGTAAGGGAATGCCTCCTCCAGAGACAGTAGTCCAGCATCGGTGTTGGGTGGTTTTAATGTGTAGCTCGGTGTGAAGAAATAACTATGTCTCATTTATGTACTGTTTTTAAAGTGTAGCTCACTGTGAAGCATTTGTATATGTTACGTATCAAACGAGCATCTCTATACAATCCTCGGACACCTTTAAATGAGTATAAAGCGTTTCATTCTCTTTACTAGCTTTATAATTGGTTTCCTTCATTGAATTAGCATAACAGGTTATGCTGGCATTAAATAGAGAAATTATGTAATTCTCAATTACATTGTTGGTGTTATGTCATCCTCTTTTCTTATAAGAGAAGGACATATGTACTTCCTCTGTCTTTTCCTTTTCTCCTGCAGGAGCTATTCTTTATCGAAGTAACTGAGAGATTGGATTTTCCTGTAAGTCCCAGGCCCTCCAGCCTTTTTACTATTAGCTAAGTCTGGGCCATTGGTTGTAGTATAAAAATATGATAAATTTAAAGTAATTTGTATATTTTTTTATATACAATGGCCCAGATGGGGAGGGCCCACCCATGAGTGGGCACTCATACCTCCCTGCTGATTATAACATTTAGCAGGAACTATAGAAAGAATGATGCTTGGCGCCAATTTCGGTACCTTCCTGGTTACCGCGCATGTGCAGTAAGCAAAAGTATGGAGGACCATATAGGACTTGAATTTTTCGGTTTTCTATGCAAATTTGGGGGATTGGGGGTGTTCAACATTTGTGTTTGGCCCTGGATTATATCGAGTTTGCACCAGCTAAGTCTGGGCCATTGGTAAGTATAAAAAATATACAAATTACTTTAAATTTATCATTTTTATAACCAATGTAAACTTAAAAAAAATTAAAATTAAATGGTTTATGGCTGATATTTTACCTAAGTTAAAAAAATTGATAAATTTGTCCCTTGAGTGCAAAAAGTCTTTAAAGCATTGCAAAACCTTCTTGCTCTCTTGGGACGAAATACACCACCACCCACCCATAATATTCCATAGATTATGAGGCCTAAAACATAAAATAATAATAATGCTACTAGTCCCACCACCAGGTACTCGGTATCGATTCGCGTCTGCAGAACAAGAACAATATCCTTAGATTACCTTCCTTGTTTCAATTACCCTAGGCTTTGGAACGACCTGGAACTGAGTATAAGAAATGCTACTAATCGTACTGCATTTAAGAAAATGTTAACGCAAAAACTTCTCTCAAATTATCAAACACAAATTACATGTAACAACCCGTATTGCCCAGACTGTACTAGATAGTCTACTATACTAATCTGTAATACAGTTCTACTTTTACCGGCTAGCTTGTCAGTTTGTCACTCATCTTATTCCCAAACTATTATCAATATTATTTTCAATGTATTCTAAAAATATCATTGCTATTTTAAGTGTTTTGTTTCCCATGCAATAATGCAACACTACTCCAAAAGGATCTGTATTTCTCTCTTCCCGGCTGTATACTCTGTCTGATATGATGTTGCTCTAATTGCTTTTTTACCTCAGGGGATAGCAGGAAGACAGCCAATCTGGCTATGCTGTCCCCCAACGGTATGTATATGTATCACAATATTATTCTGTAACTGAATTGATTATTATATTTTACATACCGTTAAATAAAATGAATTGAATTGAATTGAATTAAACCAAGAACATGAACTTTTGATGGCAAAGAAATAATTACAGAAATCCAAAATAAAACAAAAAAAATTCTCGCCCGCAATCAATTTTACAAATAATGGCCTGAGAAAAAGAAAATGTACTTTGTGTGGCCTAAACTGTATCTAGTTTTTATTTTGGCCATATTAGCTTTTTTTCTCTCTTTTTCAGCACAGACTCAGCCAGCCTTACAAATAACTGGATGGGAATACATGACTCCAGTGAGGGTAGTGATGATTCTTCAAATGGTAACCAGCAGTGTATGGCTGTTGGGTTGGATTTGGTGCATGCAATTGACTCAAAGTAAGATTATCAGTACAAAATTGCACCACAACAGAACTGTGATCACAAAAGTGATTGCTGTGATGATCAGATCGTGACTGGCAGTGTTCATGCTGGGCCAAAATCTTCTGGTGATAAACTTAACTGGTTGAGTGCTAAAAGCCACTATCAGGGCTTTGAGAAAAATGCAGTACCAGAGCAAAAGCCCACATTTTTCATGCTCTTGTTTCATATTCAGTCAAATGCAAATATGTTGCTTTACATAAATTTGTTTCATTACAAATTATTGGAGAGTGCCTTTTGGCACTCGCCAATAATTTGTAATAAAATAAATTGTGTATAACAAATTCAGACTACCAAAAATAATCTAGCACTCAACCAGTTAAGTAGAATTTTTATGCCCCTGAGAGATTCTCTCGGGAGCATTATGTTTTCACCTTGGATGCCTGTCTGTCTGTTGTCCGGCATTAACTTTTGGTTTGAATCAAATAACTAAAGAACCGCTTATTTGATCAACTCATAATTTTTGGGGTAACTTATGGATGACTAGACAATGCTTCCTTTCAGTTCTGGTCCAGCTAGCCAATTCAATATGGCCGCCATGGCAGCCATATTGAATTTGGTTTCTGTCCAATAACTAGTGAAGGCTTACTCGAATCATTTGTATTTTTAGCTCATCTTGACAAAGTCAAGCTGAGCTAATCTCATCGCTTCCCGTCCGTCGTCCGTTGTCCGTCGTCTGTCGTCCGTCAACACCATGCTTTGGTCTTCTCCTCCAAAACCACTGGGCCAATTCAAGTGAAAGTTTATGTGAGTGATGGTCCCAAAGGGGCATTTCATTTTTGTTCAACTCAGCATGCCCAGCCCCATAGGGAGGGAGTGGGGGAAAATGCTCCAAAATATTTTAAAAATCTTCTTCTGAAGAACCACTGTGTACAATGACTTGATATTTGCTATGGAGCTTCCATATGAGGTGTAGAATCAATTTTGTTCAAACGAAGTTCGTGAAGTAATATTTGGCTTTGTAATTGGAGGGGTAAGATTTTTGGCCCCGCCCAAAATTTCTATTTTCTGAACTGATGGTCCGGTATGAACCAAATTTGGTTTGTGGTAGTATTGGGTCATAAGTACTTGACCCATGCAAAAAAAAAAATTCCCGCATCCCCATGGGAACCCTGGGAGCTAAAAATAGAAATATTTTCAAACGCCCATATTTCCCAAACCCCACGGAACAGAGAGCTTTTATTTGGTATGAAGTATCCCTATGACCAGTAGAATTGAATGGTAAAAAAAAATTGACATCGGTTATGTTAGAGTGTTCTGTAATGGGCATCGAAAAAATGCTGAGTCAGCATATTTGCAAAAATTTAAAAAAATCTTTTCTCCAGAACCAATCATCAGAATCTTTTGATATTTGGTATACAGCATTCATAGGGGGGTCAGATAAAAGTTTGTTGAAATAAAGCTCATTGGTTCATATTTGGGCTCTCTACAGGAGCCCGAAGTTTTAACATAGGGTAATATGGGGAATATTCTTTAAAAATCTTCTTCTTCAGAACCACCAGTCAGAATCTTTTAATATTTGGTATACATCATTGTTATGAGGGTCAGATTCTAGATTGTTCAAACCAAGTCCCTAGGTTAATATTTGGGCTTCCTACGGAAGCCCAAATTTTATCTTTGTTCAATATGGAGGGTAATTTAAAAAAATCTTCTTCTTCAGATCCATCAGTCAGAATGCTTTGATATTTGGTATGCAACATCTCTATGGGGGTCAGATTCAAGTTTGTTCAAATCAGATCCCTAGGTATATATTTGGGCTCACTATGGTAGCCCAAATTTTTACTTAGTGCAATATGAGAAAATTTCTTTAAAAATCTTCTTCTTCAGATCCACCAGTCGGAATGCTTTTATATTTGGTATACAACATCTCTAGGAGAGTCAGATTCCAGGTTGTTCAATTCGAGTGCCTAGGTTAATATTTGGGCTTCATATGGGAACATGAAATTTAACTTAGTACAATATGAGGGAATTTCTTCAAAAATCTTCTTCTTCAGATTCACTTGTCAGAGTGCTTTCACATTTGGTATACAACATCTCTAGGGGGGTCAGATACAAGTTTGTTCAAATCGGATCCATAGGTTAATATTTGGGCTCGCTATGGTGGCCCAAATTTGAACTTAGTGCAATTCGAAGAAATTTCTTTACAATTTCTCTTCCTCAGATCCAACAGTCAGAATGCTTTCATATTCGGTACACAACATCTCTAGGGAAGTCAGATTTAACTGTGTTCAAATCAAGAGCCTGGGTTAATATTTGGGCTCTCTATGGGAGCCGTAATTGGCCATTTTGCTGAAGAATTAAAAATTTTGTATTCAGTACCCTCTAGAGGTACTAAGATTAATCCACATAGGTTGTATCAAGGGGCTTCATAGAGAGCTCTACATTTCACTTATAATCAACTGAAGAAAAGGCATGATGCCCAGATTATTTTTGTCACTCCTGAGGGACTCAAGGATTGACAGTGTAGCCTATGGAGATGGCTTGCTTAATGTAGACTCATTCTTGGACTCTGTTTAAATTGTGTTCTGTACAAGATGAGCGCTTCAGGCCCCGTGGGGCCTCTTGTTTAATTATGCCTTGCTGATGGCAAGAGAAAGCTTCCTGTCGATTTTGGACTAGTTAGCTGATCCAAGATGGCCACCAATGGCCAATTCATTATTGTGGCCATCTTGAATTTGGTTTCTGTCCAATATCTAATGAATACTGGCTCGAATCAATTTCAGTTTTTGGTTATGTATATCAGTGTCTAGAGGAAGCTTCTTTCGATTTTGGTCCAGCTAGCCAATTCAGTATTTCCGCCATGGTGGCCATAATTGAATTTGGTTTCCGTCCAATAACTGATGAATGCTGACTCAAATCATTTATATTTTTTAATTATGGATTGTTGGTGCATAGAGGAAGCTTCCTTTCGATTTTGGACCAGTCAGCTGAACCAAGATGGCCACCAGGGGCCAATTCATTATGGCTTCCACGGTGGCCATCTTGAATTTGGTTTCCATCCAATAACTAATGAATACTGACTCAAATCAATTTCAGCTTTTGGTTATGCATTATTGGAGTCTAGAGGAAGCTTCATTGTGATTTTGGATCAGCTGGCCAATTCAATACGGCGGCCATATCGAGTTTGCTTTCCGTCCAGTAGCTAATGAATGCTGACTCAAATCAATTTTATTTTTGGGATGCATTATTGGTGTCTAGAGGAAGCTTCTTTTTAATTTGGTTATGCCCTGAAAGACTTACCTACCCTTTTATGAAACTGTCGGGGGCATATGCCACGCTTTGCATTGCTCTTAAGCTTATTGTTCTGCGCAAAATGAATTTTTTTGGGTGCCGAATGAAATGTTAATGAGAACAAATTAACTATGTATCATCCTTTGAGTGCAACAATATACCATCTGCAATGCTACTAAAGCAATGCAGTTGGTGCCTTGTTGCACTCAAGTACAATATTTTAATTTAGTATTACTTGTCTTTTTAGCTCACCTGACTGAAAGTCAGGGTGAGCTTTTCTTATCACTCTTTGTCTGTCCGTCCGTCGTCTGTCATCTGTCATCTGTCGTCCGTTTTCCTGCGTGAAGTTGGTGTTTGAGCCTCTTTCTCCTAAACCACTGGCCACATTTTAATTATATTTCATGTAAGTTGTGGTTATATAGGGGCATTTGGGTTTTTCTTCAAATTGGATTTCTGCTCATATTGTGGAGTGGGGTGGGGCCAAAATGCACAAAATTTTAAAAAATCTTCTTCTCATGAACCAGCCATAGCAGACTTGATATTTGGTATGCAGCTTCCATTTGAGGTGTAGACTCAAGTTTGTTCAAGAGAAGTTTGACGGGCAATATTTGTCTTTGTTCTGAGAGAGACAAGAATTTTTGCCCCGCCCAAAATTTCTATATTTTTATACTGTACCAATGACCCAGACTTAGCTGGTGCTAACTCTAAAAAATCCAGGGCCAAACACAAATTTTGCCCCCCAATCCCCAAAATTTGCATCTAAAACCAAAAGAAATCATGTCCTATAGGACCTCCATACTTTGCCCTTACTGCGCATGCGCAGTGTCAAGGACGTTCTGAAATTGGCGCCAATTATCATTCTCTGTTTGGCCCTTCATCAGTCAACATCTCACTGATCTTTGTGCTTGTAAATCTCAGTTTAAAGGATGCCAGACACGTAATTATTGGAGAAATGGTGGTTCTAAGGAGGATATAGAAGGAGGAGAGGAAAAAGGAGTGACAAAAAATAATCAGGGCTGTACTTAAAATTTTTTTATGAAATTATGTTAAGTTGCCTATTTTCGAGGTATGGGCCTCTTGTTGTCATTCTTGCTAAAAAGTTGCACTGCTTATTCAGTGTTTCCTCTCCCCTGCTCTTCTAAGGACCCCCTTGCAATTCTCCCATGCTTTTGGCATATTTTTGAGAAAGATCATTTCTAAATTCTCTTGGGAGAGTTGCTTGGTTACAGAATGTTTTCTGTTATTTTCCCCATAGTTACATTTTCACCCATGGGTGTATAAACGTTGTGTTCTGCATCTTCCATCTGATGTTCTGCAGATTCTCCCCTGGGAGTCTCTGTCTTGCATCAGATAGAGTGTAATTTTGATGACTGATTTCGGGCCAGTTTTGTCAGTGCCTGGAGTCATGTTTTCTGGTGTTTTTACACTGTTTGTTTACATTGGCAACAGTCTCTTTTGAGGGGGGCTGTTTGCCTTTGGAGTAGTTTAATAAGATACATTTTTATTATCCATAAGTGTTGCATTAATTATTTAATATAAATTTAAAATTTTTGACCATACTTAGCCATCGGATCCATTGGGGCTCAACGTTACTTTTCAGAAACTTGGGCTTCTCTGAAAAAATATTTTTCAAAAATTATTTTGATTCTCAATTGTTTTTTCATTATTAATGGATCATGTTATTATGTATCTTTGTGTCAGGGGTTTGTGCGAGTAGCTAGGACTTGTTGACTTTTCACAATGAAAGGATATTGTTCAAATTGTAATAGGAAGAAATCTTCCTCTGACTTTTATGATCATTGCATTAATTGTAGTCAGTATTCTCGCACTAATCCCTGTTCTATATGTCAATATTGGGATGACAAACATTGGAAATGTGTGTCACGATATGTTGTTAGTGGAGAAAGGGCTATGCCGGCTCTTTCTCCGCAGGGTCACTCTACTCTATCAGTTTCTATTTCAGAGGAACAAGAACAGGGTGATGTTTCCATGTTATCTTCCGCAAGTGCGCTTCCGTTGTCACAAATGAATACAGAGCTAGCGGCAAAAGTGCTCATGGAGATTAAACAAATGGCGTCCGCTAGCTCGCCCGGTGTAGCATCCATTCACCGAATGGTTCGGCAGCCGGGTTCGTCCGATGCGGTCCAGGAGGAAATGTTGGGTGATGCGAGCACTATAAACATTCAACGTGCACACCCAGTGACGGCGGATAGTAGGCGAGATCGGAGGAAGCCTTTGAGTCCGGTTCCTAGCTCGTCTAGGTCCAGCCGGGCCGCGAGCGAGAGAGGCCCCTCTCTCATGCAACAACATCTGGGACCAGATGTTGTGGTACAAAATGTGTCGCAAGCGGAGCACACGTCCGTCGCTCGGGACGCTCCGTTGTATAGGCAGTCAGCGGAGACTGCTCAGGCTTCTTCCTCTCGTCAGCGCACACGACCGCACCTTGGCTACGTGACCGCCGATATTTTACCAGCTTCGCCGATCAGGGATTCTTCGGCGACCAGGTCACACCATCCGGTAGCCAGGGACACGAGGCCGATCGACTCCGGACGTTCGCATAGGAAGAGTATGCGGGAGTCATCAGATGCGGAGCTGCCCTCGGCGAAGCAGCGAAAGACTGCACCTCCGCAGGCCTCGATGTCGGACGTACTTGTGCAGATAGCACAACTTATCGCAGCATCCCAGCAGCCGACTGAAACGGTGTCGCATCGGGAATTATCCGACGGCGCTGGGTCGGTACGCTCCGCCGAAGCATCGGGGGCGGACGACCGGGAGCATCATGAGGTCTGACCGGATGGTGAAAGGGATACGGATGACTTGGAGCTATCCCTTTCGGAACAACATAAAGCTGCCGTGGACTTCATCCGGCACTTTCTCCCTCAAGTTGTTCTGTCGGGCCAGACTGCTGCGGTTCCGGACAAGAGAATTATAGCGTCATTGGACTCTGATTTCTTTGAGCGGTTCAGGGACATCGCTCCCGAGTTTCCATCTCAGTCCAATAATGTTGCAAGACCATTTGAATTATTGAACGACGCTATATTCAAACTTGCTTCCAAAACGGGGAAAGCAGGTTTCTTGTCCGCCAATACTCTCAACCTGGCTTTCATTAATGCAAGGAATAAATTCGACACGGCAGGACAGGGTATCCCGAGAGTTCCTCTGCGTATGGACGACGAGGCGGAAGACTTAGAACTATCTTTACCGTCGTTGGCGTCTATTCCAACCGCGGTGTTGGAAACAACTATTTCGTCTAACAGAGCCAGTTTAGATGCCTTATCTTATGCAGATCACCTTACTAAGGCGTTATCACTGCACCTTCAAGGGAAAGAATTTCAGGATATACAATCCTCTTTAAGACTTCTTTCAAAGGCAGTAGCTTATTCCACAGGTAACTCCGCCCTTTCAGTGGCAAACCTGGAGTTGGTTAGACGTGACGCAGCCCTAGCTACATCCACACTTGTGGATACTAAGGTGAAGAACTTTCTCAGAGTCGCTTCGGTCTCCGGAGAACTTCTCTTTGACGGCAAGCTTTCTGCAATTTACGATAAAATTACAAAGAAAGCTTCGGATTCTCTGCTGTTCAAATCTGCTTCTAAGAAGTCGGACACGGCAGATAAGAGTAAGACAGGCACTTCTGGGTGTAATGCGCCCAAGAGAGGTTCCTATAGAGGTTCCGATGCGTCCTCTTGGTCTTATTCAAGAGACCGTCAAGGTAGCGATTCACGTTCAGGACGTCCTTCGGGCCGGGACAACCGGTCAGACATCCCGAGGTCGACGGGACGAGGTGCGGGTCATGGAGGACGTGGTTTCTCCTACCGCAGGCCTCACAGGTCCAGGAGGTGATGGCTTCAACCTCTATCGCGTACCGGTTGGCGGAAGGTTGTCAAGTTTTTCACAAGAGTGGGCGTCGATTACGGACGACCCTTGGGTGAGAGGGGTGATTTCGGAAGGTCTAAAGATATCCTTCAAACGAAAGCCTCCATTAACTCGAAGTCGAAAATGGACTCAACTTCTGTCAAATCCGCAGAAAAGAGACGCTCTATTATCAGAGGTGCAGTCTCTTTTAATGAAGAACGCGGTAGAGGTCGTAGAAAACCAGGAGACTCCGGGATTCTACAGCCATCTGTTTCTGGTTCCGAAACCAGACGGCTCGTTCCATCCAGTCATAGATTTGAGCTGGATAAACAAGCTGATCGTCGCTCCGAAGTTTTATATGGAGACGATTCGGGTGAACGATTATGCAACGAGCATAGATCTCAAAGATGCGTACTTTCACGTCATGGTACAAACGACATTCAGAAAGTATCTACGCTTCACAGTCCTAGGAGTGGGGTATCAATTCCGGGCGATGTGCTTCGGATTGAATCTAGCACCCTGGGCTTTCACACGGGTAATGAACTCGGTAATGATGTATTTCCGAGCTCATTCGTCTGCGGTAACGTCGGCCTACCTGGACGACATTCTTCAGAGGTACGGCAACGAGTTAACGCTTCAGAACGATGTGCAGAATCTACTTCTATTGCTCCGACGTCTCGGTTTTATAATAAACGAGGAGCAGTCGGATCTGGTGCCGTCCAAGTCATTCACACATCTGGGAATGAGCTTCGAGACGCACAACAATCTTGTTCGTCTGCCGTTAACCAGAGCGAAATTAGTCAGTTGTTACGTTCGCTATTGTCTGCACGCAGACAAAGTCACAGCGAGAGAATTTATGAGACTGATAGGTCTGTGCGGAGCCGCTGCGGATCTCATTCCGATGGGGCGGTTACGCACGCGTCCTCTCCAAATTTTCTTGACTCAGAATTGGAGTGTGAAAATTCATTCGCTCGACATAGACGTTCTCTTGTCAGATAAGTGAAACGAGAGATTCAGACTTGGGCAAACATTCAGTGGTTAACTCAGGGAGTTCCGCTGCAGTTGCCGGATCCGAGTTTTACCATTATGACGGATGCCAGTCAAACAGGTTGGGGTGCATCATTGATCCCAATGGATTCGAGATGCCAGGGTCTTTGGGATCTGCAATTCCTGGGCAAGCACATAAACATCAAGGAAATGATGTCAATTTGGCTTGCGTTACGTCATTGGATGGACATTATTCACAATGCTCATGTCCAAATCCTGTCCGACAATACGACAGTAGTGGCGTATATACGGAATCAGGGAGGCACTCATTCAGTTCCGTTGTTCAATCTAACGGAAAGAATCCTTCTGTTTGCTCTAGAACATCAGGTTCTTCTTTCGGTCCGTCATATACCGGGTCGTCTGAATGTACTAGCAGACTCCCTTTCATGAAAGGGTCGCTTGTTGCCGTCGGAGTGGACTCTCAACAAACAAGTATTCAATCAGATTTGCTACCAATGGGAACAGCCAATGATAGACTTATTTGCGACACATCTCAACAATCAGTTGCAGACGTATGTGTCTCCGTGTCCGGATCCAAGAGCATTTGCAGTAGACGCTCTGTCGATCCCTTGGGACGGAATGATAGGATATGCGTATCCTCCAGCGCCATTAATTCAGCAAGTATTGCTAAAGATAAAACAATCTCAATGCAAGATTCTGTTGGTAGCATCTCTGTCTCCACAGAGACCGTGGATAAATCTACTCAGGTGTCTGTTGTGGGACCTACCGCGAAAGCTTCCTCCACGGGAGGATCTTCTTTCGCAGGGGAAATCGCGTCAATTCCATCACAACCCGCAAGGTCTCAACCTTCACGTTTTTCCGTTCAAGCACTTTACAGGACGAGCAGTGGACGCGATTTCTAACTGTAGGAGGACCTCCTCTTCGCTAAACTATGCGGCTAAGTGGAAGGTTTTTCGTCGTTGGTGTAGGGATCATTCTGTGGATATTTTTGATCCCTCTATACCAGACATTGCAAACTTTCTAGTATACTTGTTTGACGAAATCAAACTGCAGCCTGTTACTATTAAGGGTTATAGGTCTATGTTATCTGATACCTATGCACATCATGATAGTTTACAAATTGGATCTAATGTCTCTTTATCTAAGTTGGTAAGAAACTTCTCGATAAATAGACCCAGAACTCTTAGGTTAATTCCTAAATGGAATTTAGCTTGGGTTCTTCTTAAACTGAAGGAAAAGCCATTTGAACCTCTTGGGACAGTAGATTTCAAATTCTTATCTTATAAGACAGCTTTTCTCTTAGCTTTCTCTTCTGCTAGAAGAGTCAGTGAGCTTCATGCACTGTAGATGGATGATTCTCACTATCGTAGTGTCGGGAACACTATCACCTTCACTACTAATGTGGGTTTTTTTAGCTAAGAATCAGGCTCCTAATAAATATCCGGAACCTATTGTTATTAAGGCTGTTCCATCTTCAGATGGGCGTAGGCCTTTACTCTGTCCTGTTAGAGCGTTACGTATCTATAAACAGAGATCTCAGTTTATCAGAAAGGGACGAAAACGTTTCTTTCTGTCTCTGATGCCTAATAGAAAGGACATTTCAGTCCATTCTATTGCTAGATGGATTCAATTAACTATCCGTACAGCTTATGAGAATTTATCTTCTTCTCAGCAGTCTGTGCTTAAGATTTCGGCTCATGAAGTAAGAGCTCTTGCTACTTCTTGGGCTTACGCTAATAGTATTGCTATTACAGATTTAATGAAGGCTGCTTATTGGTCTCAGCCATCCACATTCACAAATTTTTATCTCAGAAATATTGAGTCCATTTCTGGAGACCTGCATTGTTTAAGTCCGTTATCTGTTGCTCAGAATGTCGTCCACTAAACAGTTGCAACTATAGTTATGCAGGCTTTCTGTTCCGGCAGTGACTCCGTCCGGCTGCCCTCTTCGCTCTGGGCTATTTGACCCAGGGCAAGGGGAAGGGGGGGGGGGGGAGGGTGTTCCCTTAGGTCACCTGCTTTATAGTGAAAAGCAAGGGAACGCCTCCTCCGAAGTCAGTATTTCTGAGTCGTTTCCGGGATGGTTTTAAAGTGTAATATTAATGTTAAAATTCATTCATGTCATATTTTTAAAGTGTAGCTCGGTGTGAAGCATTTGTATATGTCAAGTGTCAAATGGGCGTTAATATACAATCCTCGGACACTTTTGAAGAATATAAAGAGTCTCAATTCTCTGGACTAACTTTATTTATTGGCTTACTTTAAAAATAATTAGTATAAAGGGTTATACTGGATGTTAATAGAGAACATGAATGTCATTGTGCTCAATTATGAAGGGTATTGTATCTTTCTAATTTAACATAAAATAAGAAAGATACATGTAAAGCCTAATACTCCTTTTCTCCTTGAGGGGTTGCCTCTATATTATATAGTTGAGCTTATTGGATTTTCCTTTATGTCCTAGGCCCTCCAGCCTTTTTACTATTCAGCTAAGTCTGGGTCATTGGTACAGTATAAAAATGTTAAAAAATTTATAGTAATTTAGGCCATACAAAGTTGATTGTCTGTTTCTCAGGCCATTTTTTCCAAAAAAGCATGCGGGCGGGCGGGTTTTTTTTTTTCTTTTTATTTTCTCCCCGAGAGGTTGTTTGTGGTAATTTGACCCCCACCCAAACGCCTGGTGGACCATGCAAAATTTCTCAAATATATTGGTTATTCACCACAGGGGTGTTGGGTCGTAAATGAAGTGGGGTTTGAATGTTTGTTTTTTCAGTGAAACATGAAAATTATAACACAGGACGAAAGTCACGAAATGCCTCGAGGGTGAAACGTCTCGGGTTGAAACGTCTCTGGGACAAATCAAATGTCGAAGTGCCAACTTTCAGAGATTTATTTGACCAAAAAATCCTTTCACAACCTGCCTAATAAAATCGTGAATCGCAATTTTTCCCCATTATATTCAAAATTATCACAACCCATTTGAACGGGCAGTTCATCCATAAATCATATTTTTTTTAAATCTGAAAATGAAATACAAAACGAATGTTTGCTTGTTTTTATTAACCAATTCGACCGCACATACCTGCCTATATGCGATTTATTTTCAACTATGACTGTTACTTTTATATCAAGCAATGGTTACTATTAGTTATCCAATTATCCTGCATCTCAAATGCATTTATTTAAATTAACGGGGAAACTTGTAACGGTTTCAAATAACAGTACACAAATTCCCAATGACGGCCATTTACAATACAAATGTTACTAAAAATAAATACCAGGAGACTGTGTTCCATTCAACATAGCACCTGACTTGGCAGACTTTCTGAGGGTTGGTGCGAATCAAACGTGGTGCGAATCGACCATTCCCCTTTGTGACTGTTTGTTGTCAGACTGAAAGACACCTTCCTTCTTGCTGTCATTATGACTTACCTTTTACAGAATAAAACACTTTCTGTCGTGAATATTGCTAGAACCCACCCACTTCATTAAGGTATGATGTAGAAAAAGCTTGAAGTGTGTTAATTTAAAATTTGCGAACGCATCGATATCGATTTACCGAAATGAGCACAATATCTCAAATTTTTTGAAGATTTTTTTTGGTGTCATAAAAAGGTTGCATGCGCACCAAAAATGACCATGCGTGCGGGCCTGAGAAACAGAGGTTCTTTTTTTGATGGCCTTATATATTTTTTATACTTACCAATGACCCAGACGGGGATGGCCCTCCCAGGAGTTGGGAACTCTTACCTCCCCGCTGAGTACATAGCGCTGACCAGGCACTGCCAGTAAGAATGATAATTGGCGCCAATTTCGGAACGTCCTTGACACTGCGCATGCGCAGTAAGGGCAAAGTATGGAGGTCCTATAGGACATGATTTCTTTTGGTTTTAGATGCAAATTTTGGGGATTGGGGGGCAAAATTTGTGTTTGGCCCTGGATTTTTTAGAGTTAGCACCAGCTAAGTCTGGGTCATTGGTAAGTATAAAAAATATATAAATTACTATAAATTTTTTAACTTTCTGAACCCAGAAGCCGATTTGAACCAAATTTAATATGAGGTATTATTGGGTTATAAATACTTATTTATGCCAACAAATTTTTTCCTGCAGCCCTGTGGGAACCGCAGGAGCTAAAAATAGAAAAAAATTAAAACACCCTTATCTCCAAAACTGCACGGCACCGAGAATTTTTATATGGTGTGAAGCTTCCTTATGACCAACAGAAAGGATTGGTAAAAAAAATTGCCATTGGTTTTATCATAGGGTACAGTTTCGGGACTTTGAAAAAAAGCTGAGTCAGCAGTTTTTAACTAACACTGTAGGCAGTGGGAAAAACATTAAAAAATCTTCTACTCCAGATCCAGCAGGCAGAATCTTTTGATATTTGGTATGCAACATTGTAGGGTGTATCTGATTCAAGTTTGTTCAAATTGGCCCCCTGGGTTCCTATTTGGGCTCAGTATAGGAGCCCAATTTCGAACTTAGTGCATTTCATGCAAATTTTTAAAATAATCTTCTTCTCCAGATCCAGCAGGCAGAATCTTTTGATATTTGGTATGCAACATCGTGGGGTGGATCTGATTCAAGTTTGTTCAAATCGGCCCCCTGGATTCATATTTGGGCTCACTATAGAAGCTCGAATTGGAACTTAGTGCATTTTAGGCAAATTTCTTTAAAAATCTTCTTCTCCAGATCTAGTAGGCAGAATCTTTTGATATTTGGTATGCAGCATTGTGGGGTGGATCTGATTCAAGTTTGTTCAAATCGGCCCCCTGGATTCATATTTGGGCTCACTATAGAAGCCCGAATTCAAACTTAGTGCATTTCAGGCAAATTTCTTTAAAAATCTTCTTCTCCAGATCCAGCAGGCAGAATCTTTTGATATTTGGTATGCAACATTGTGGGGTGGATCTGATTCAAGTTTGTTCAAATTGGCCCCCTTCTTTTGAAAATCATCTCAAGATCGAGCAGGCAGAATCTTTTGATATTGGGTATGCACCATGCTTAGTGGGGTGAGATTCAATTTTGTTCAAGACAAGTCCCTGGGTTCATATTTGGGCTCACTGTGGGAGCCCGAATGATAACTTAGTTCAAAATGAGGAATTTTCTTTAAAAATCTTCTTCTTCAGATCCAGCAGTCGGAATGTTTTGATATTTGATATGCAGCATCCTTAGGAGGGTGAGATTCAAGTTTGTTCAAGCCATGGCCCTAGGTCCATATTTGGGCTCACTGTGCTTGAATTGTAACTTAGTTTGAAATGAGGAATTTTCTTAAAAATTCTTCTTCTTCAGATCCAGCAGTCGGAATGTTTTGATATGTGGTGTGTAGCATCCTTAGGGGTGGGGTGGGGGGGGGGGGGTAGATTCAAGTTTGTTAAAGCCAAGTCCCTGGGTCCATATTTGGGCTCCCTGTAGCCCGAATTATAACTTAGTCAATATGAGGAATTTTTCTTTAAAAATCTTCTTCAGATTCAGCAGTCAGAATGTTTTGATATTTGGCATGCTGCAACCTTAGGGGGCTGAGATTCAAGTTTGTTCAAGCCAAGTCCCTTGGTTCATATTTGGGCTCACTATGGGAGCCCGAATGACAACTTAGTTCAAAATGAGGAATTTTCTTTAAAAATCTTCTTCAGATCCAGCAGATGAATGCTTTTGATATTTTTTATGCAGCATCCTTAGGGGGTAAGATTCAAGTTTGTTCAAGTCATGTCCCTAGGTCCATATTTGGGCTCATAGTGGGAGCTCGAATTGTAACTTAGTTCAAAATGAGGAATTTTCTTTAAAAATCTTCAGATCCAGCAGTCTGAATGTTTTGATATTAGGTGTGCAGCATCCTCAGGGGTAGGTGAGATTCAAGTTTGTTAAAGGCAAGTCCCTGGGTTCATATATGTGCTCCCTGGGGGAGCCCAAATTATAACTTAGTTCAATATTAGGAATATTCTTTAAAAATCTTTTTTTTTAGATCCACTGGTCAGAATCTTTGGATATTTGGTATAAGCTTTGCTTAGGAGGAGCAGATGCAACTTGTTGAAATCAATTCTCTGGGTTGATATTTAGGCTACCATGTCAGGTGAGCGCCCTCAGGCCCCCTGGGGCCTCTTGTTTAAGTATAAATTTTAGTTGCAAAGAAAGACAAACACAAAAAATAAGCATACAGATAATAAAATTCCTCCAAACTAAAATAAATAAATACAGTAAAAAGATATTGTTAACCTTTATAAAATTATTTCATGATTATTATTTACTTACTGTTTATTCACTCCATATAAACTGATAGCTAATAATTTATTATCTTTCAGAAGGATTATAAAAAAGAATAAGCAGGATAAAAAAGATTAAGTAACAAAGAAATGTTTTGATAAGAATCAGATTAAATGGATAAACTGTTAATTATGTTAACCCATAACAAAGAGCAGGCCTGAAAATAAGCAGTCTGAAATTTGCAGAATGAGGTCCCCTGAGGGCGAATTTGATGATGCTATCCCATACAGTGGGCTGATTTATCCTCTGGGTACCTCTTTTTGTTTAGTTTTGAGAACCTGATTCAGACTGAGGTTCACAGAGGGTAAATTTAGTGATGCTATAGCATCACTAAATTCACACTGTGAGGACCTCATTTTACAGAAGATAGTCTGCTTATTTTCTGGCTTGACTAAGAACCATAATTGCTGATTACGTAAAGATTATCTTACAGGTGGGAATTCTGTATTTTTATACTGTACCAATGACCCAGACATAGCTGGTGCTAACTCTTAAAATATAGGGCCAAACACAAATTTTGCCCCCCAATCCCCAAAATTTGCATCTAAAACTAAAGAAAACATGTCCTGAAAGGCCCTCCACACTTCGCCCCTACTGCGCATGCGCAGTGTCAAGGACGTTCCGAAATTGGCGCCATTTATCGTTCTAAGTTTGGCCCTTCATCAGTTAACATCTGACTGATCTTTGTGCTTTTAAATCTCAGTTTAAATGATGCCAGACACATAAATATTAGTGAAATGGTGATTCTAAGGAGGATAGAGAAGGAGGAGAGGAAAAGAATGTGTGACAGAATATTATCAGGGCTGTAACTTAAAATTTTTTAATGAAATTATGTTAAGTTACCTATTTTCAAGGCAGCAGCCATTTTGTTGTCATTCTGATTATTTAGTTACACTGTTTTTACAAGTGTTTTCCTCTCTCCCTGTCCTTTAAGTTCCCCCTTGCTATTCTCCCATGCTTTTGGCATAGTTTCTGTAATTATTATTACTAAAATTTCTTGGGAGTTTTAGCTGAATAACAGAATGAATTCTGTTCTTTCCCCATGTTTACGTCTTCACCTACGGGTGGTTAGGCGTTGTGTTCTGCATCTACCATCTGATGTTCTGCAGTTTCTTCCCTGGAAGTCTCTGTTTTGCATCAGATAGTGTATTTTTGGTAACTGATTTCGGGCCTGGGTGCCTGGAGTCTTATTTTAGTGTTTTTACACTCATTGTTTACATTTACAACAGCCCTCTGTGTGAGGGGGGGATTTCTAAAAAATAATATCTTTATGTTATTTTAATCATAACTAGATACATTATTATTGTTCGTAAGTGTTGAATAAATTGTTTAAAATATTTTTAAAATTTTTGTCCACACTTAGGCTTGGGATCCATTGGGGCTCAACGTTACTTTTCAGAAACTTGGGCTATTCTGAAAAAATATTTTTTCAAAATATTTTGATTTCAATTATTTTTTCTATATTAATGGATCATATTATTATTATGTATTTTGATTGCCAGGGGTTAGTGCGAGTACCAGGACTTGTTTTCTTTTCACATTGAAAGGATATTGATCAATTGTTTTAAGAGGAAGTCTTCCTCTGACTTTATTATCATTCTATATGTGGTCAGTGTACTCGCATTAACTCCTGTTCTGTATCGTATGATTTCGATGACAATATGGGAAGCGTATGTCACGGTATGTTGTTGGGGATTTGGACACTCCGGTCCTTTCCCCGCAGGGTCACTCTACTTTATCAATTTCTATTTCAGACGATCAAGATTAGGGTGATGTATCTGTGATGTCTTCCAACAGTGTGCCTCCGTCGTCACTATTAATGAAGGGCTAGCGGAAAAGTGCTCATGTTATACGCCAATTGCCTAAGAGGACCCTAGTAGGTTCGACGGCCTTTGACGTCCGCTAGCTCGCCCGGTGTAGCGTCCATTCACCGAATGGTTCGGCAGCCGGGTTCGTCCGTTGCGGACTAGAAGGAATTTTGGGGTGATGCGAGCACTATAAAATTAACTTAATGCACACCCAGTGACAGCGGATCGGAGGGAGAACGGAGGAAGCCTTTTAGTCCGGTTCATAGCTCGTTCCGGTCCATCCGGACGGCAAGCGAGAGAGGCCCCTCTCTCGTTCAACAACATCTGGCCCCAGATGTTGTGGTACAAAATGTGTCGCTAGCGGAGCATACGTCTGTCGCTCGGGACGCTCCGTTGTATATGCAGTCCGCTGAGACTGCTAAGGCTTCCTCTTCTCGTCAGCGCACACGACCGCACCTTGGCTGCGTGACCGCCGATATATTACCAGCTTCGCCGATCAAGGATTCTTCGGCGACCAGGTCACACCATCCGGCAGCCAGGGATTCGAGACCGATGGACTCCGGACGTTCGCATAGGAAAAGTATGCGGGAGCCATCTGATGCGGAGCTGCCCTCGGCGAAGCAGCGATAGACTGCGCCTCCGCAGGTCTCGACGCCGGACATTCTTGTGCACATAGCACAGCTTATCGCAGCATCCCAGCAGCCGACAGAAACGGTGTCGGATCGAGAATTATCCGACAGCGCTGGGTCGGTAGCCGGGGACTCGAGGCCTGCAGACTCCGGACGTTCGCATAGGAAGTGTGCGGGAGTCAACGTACACGGAGCTTCCGGCGGCAATGCATCGTAAGTCCGCTACTGCACAGGCCTCGGGAACGGACGTGCTTTCCTTAATAGCACAGTTTATCGCAGCATCCCAGCATCAACTGAATCTGTCGCATATATTTTATCCGACGATGCTGGGTCGGGACGCTCCGCGGAAGCGGGTACGGACGTCCGAAAGTTTCATCCGGTCCGACGGGATACCGAAAGGGATTCAGAGGATTTCAAGCTTTCCCTTTCGGAACAACATATGCTGCGATGCCGGATAAGAAACTGATAGCGTCGGTGGACTTAGAAATTTTTGGTTCGGTTCAGGGACATCGTTCCTCAGTTCCGACATAGTCCAATAATGTCACACAAACTTTCGAATTATTGAACGACGCTATATATATTATTATTTTATGCTTGCTATCCAAGCATTTCTGGTTTCTTGTTCGAAGAGTTATGGAGATGTCTTTCAAAAGTGTGCCTCTGTCGTCATAGTTAATGAAGAGTTAGCGGCAATAAGTGCTCATGGAATATGTCTATCGCTTACGGAGTGACATTCGCTAGCTCACCCGGTGTAGCGTACATTCATCGAATGGTTCGGCTGCCGGGTTCGTCCGTTGCGGTCTAGGAAGGAGATTTGGGTGATGCGAGCACTTTAATTACTTTAGTACTCACCCAGTGACGGCAGATTGAGGACAGATCGGAGGAAGCCAACAACATAGGGGACCGCATGTTGTGGTTCAGATATTTTACATTCGGAGCATATGTCCGTTGCTCGGGACGCTCCGTTATATTGACAGTCCGAGAGACTGTCTTTAATGCTTCCTCATCCTCACAGCAGGGCACACGACCGCACATTGGCTACGTGACCTCGGGTATCCGATCAGTTTCGGCATTCAGTGATTCCACGGCGAATAGGTCGCGCCATCCGGTAGCCAAGGGACACGAGGCCTATACACTCCGGTCGCTCGCATATTGGAAGTATGCACGGGGTAACGATCACGGAGCTTCCAGCGGCAATGCATCGTAAGACCGCTTCTCCTCAGGCCTCAGTGACGGACGTGCTATCCAAGTTAGCACAGTTGTTTCGCAGCATCCCAGCAATTGACAGTTTCCCGGTCGAATCAGGAATTATCCGACGGCGCTGGGTCGGTGCGGTCCGCGGTTGCATCAGCTACGGACGACCGAACGCTTTATAGGGTCCGACAGGATGGCGAAAGGGATTCGAAAGATTTCGAGTTTTCCCTTTAGTAGTATCGGAAGATGCCTTTCATATCTTCTGGCATTTCTTCCAGTGATTATTTTTCGGACTTCATTGCTGCGATCTTGGATAAGAGACTTATAGCGTCATTGGACTCGGATTTTTCGATCGGTACAGGGACATTGTCCCTGTCTTACCGATGCAGTCCAATATTGTCATTACAACATGTGTTTTATTTTTTGACGCTATATATTTATATATATATACAAGCCTGCTACTAAGCATGATAGTTTAGTTTCTTGTCCGCGTTGCTCATTTCTGCCATTTTATCATTTTTACAAATAGTTTATTTTGGCAGAGCAGGGCATACCGAGAGTTCATATGCGTCTAGACGGTGTGATTAAAGACTGCATATATTCTTTTTCGCCGTTTATGTCTTTTCCAATTTCAATGTTGGGAACGACATTATGTATAGTAGACTTAACTTAGACGCTTTATTATACGTAATCCGCCTTACTGAGGCGTTATCATTACGTCTTCAAGATAAGATTTACGGGATATTATTCTCAATGTAATTTCTTTTGAGGGCAGTAGTTTGTTCACGTATAACTCCGCCCTTCAGTGGCTGATTGGAGTTGGTTAGACGTGACGCAGCCCTAGCTACATCCACACGCGTGGATAGTAAGGTTAAGAACTCTCTCAGAGTCGCTTCGTTCTCGGAGGAGCTTCTCTTCGACGGCAACTTTCCGGCAATCCATGAATTGCTCGATTTATACATTCTCTTGTCTATCTAGTGTTACAAGAGATTCAGACTGTGGCAAACATTCGGTGGTTGACTCAGAGAGTGCCGCCGCAGTTGCCGGACCCGAGTGTGGCTGTTATGACGGTTGCCAGTCAAACAGATTGGGATATATACTGATCCCTACGGATTCGAAGTGCCAGGGTCTTTGGGTTCCGCAGTCTTTTAGCTATCAGTTTAACTTCCGCGGAATAATGTTTTTTAGGCTTGCTTTTTGTCATTGCATGAACATTATTCAGAAACGCATGCCCAAATTCCTGTCCTTTAATTCGACAGTAGTGGCGTATCTCCGGAACCAGGGAGGCACTCTTTTGTTTCCGTTATTCAATTTAATGGAAAGAATCCGTCTGTTGGTTATAGTACACCAAGTTCAGTTTTGGTCCGTCATATTCCGGGTCGTCTGATTGTTTTATCGGACTCCCGTTCTCTTACGGGTCGCTTGTTGCTGTCAGAATGGACTCTCAACAAACAAGTATTCAATCAGATTTGCTATCTATGGGAGCGCCCAATGATGATTTATTTATGACACAGCTTGCTAATCAATTGCAGACGTATGTGTTGGCTTGTCCAGATCTCTGAGCTAATAGTGTTAACGCTCTATTGATCTATAGGACTGAATGATAGGATACGCGTATCCTCCGGCGCTGTTGTTTCAGCAGGTATTGCTAAGATAAACAACCACAATACATTTCTGTTGATAGCATCTCTATCTTCACAGAGATCATGAGTAATTTACTCTCTTGTCTACTGTGGGTCTTAACGTGAAATCTTCCTCTATGTGAGGATCTTTTTTCACTGGGTAAATCGTGTCATCTTTATCACAACCAGCAAGGTCGCAACCTTCATGTATTCTGTTGTGTGGTCCGTATTGCATTGTTAGCACTGTACTGGACGAGCTTTGGACGCGATTTCTTACTATAGGAGATCCTCTTCTTCGCTATTCTATGCGACTAAAGTGGAGGCTCTTCCGTCATGGTGTAGGGATCTTTATGTTCATATTGTTGATCCCTCCATACTACTCATTGCTATTTTTTAGTATACTTGTTTCACAAGATCTACTGCAGCCTGTTATTATTTAGGTTATAGGTTTATGTTACCTCATACCTATGCACTCTACGATAGTTTACAATTGAGTCTTTTGTCTCTTTATCTAAGTCAGTTAGTAACTTTTTGATAAATAGACTTAGAATCTTTAGATTAAATTCCTATACGGATTTTAACTTCGGTTCTTATTTAGCTAGTAATCATTTGAGCCTCTGGAAACAGTAGTTTTCAAATTCTGACCTTTTAGACAGTAATTCTGTTGGTTTCTCTTTTACTGTAGAGTCAGTGAGTTTCATGCACTATTGATGGATGATTTTCACTTTCATAGTTTCGGAATCAATACTTCCGTTACTATTTAGGTTGGATTGTTGCATAAGAGTTAGGCTCCTATTATCCGGAACCTATTATTTTAAGGTCCGTCCGTCTTCGTATGGGCATAGGCCTTTACTCTTTCCGGGTACAGTTTATGTATTTATAAACAGATATCTGTTTATTGCAAGGGCGTAAGCTTCTTCTGTCTTTGATGTCTAGTAGAAGGACGTTACGCTCCATTTTATTATTAATGGATTCTATTAACTATCGCTACTGCTTATGGTATATCATTGACTTAGCAGTTGTGCTTAAGATTTCGGCTCATGAAGTAAGAGTTCTTCTACTTCTTGGGCTTACTTTAATAGTGTCGCTATTATAGATTTTTGAAGGCCGCTCATTGCGCTCAGCCATCCACATTCATGAATTTTATCTTAGAAATATCGAGTCAATTTCTTGAGGCCTCTTTTGTTAGGTCTATTATCTACTGCTCAGAATGTCATTCTCTTAACAGTTGCTACTATAGCTAGGTAGGCTGTCTGTTTCGGCAGTGTCTCCGTTCGGCTGCCCTCTTCGCTCTGGGCTATTTGACCCAGGGCAAGAAAAAGGGGGGGGGGGAGGGTGTTCCCTTGGGTCACCTGTTTTACTATGAAAACAAGGGGATTCCTCCTCCGGAGTTAGTAATTCTGAGCTGTTATTGGGATGGTTGTTTATTGAGAAGTTTAAGTTTATAAAATTCATTCAAGTCTTAGTTTTTAAAGTATAGCTTTTGAATATTGCATATGTCAACGGACATGATTATGCAATTCTCAGACACTTTTAGGAGTATAAGAGTCTCTATTCTCTAGACTTACTTTATTATTGGCTTACTTTAAAAATTATTAGTATAAGGATTATATTGGATATTAATAGAGTACATGGATGTATGAAGCTCAATTTTGGAAGGTGTTGTATCTTTCTAATTTACCATAAATAAGAAAGATACATGTAAGGCCTATTACTTCTTTTCCCTACAGGGGATGACTCTATTTTATTTTATTGAGCGTATTCCATTTTGCTCTATGTCCTTGGCCCTCCAGCCTTTTTACTATTCAGCTATGTCTGGGTCATTGGTACAGTATAAAAATGTTAAAAAATTTATAGTAATTTATATATTTTTTATACTTACCAATGACCCAGACGGGGATGGCCCTCCCAGGAGTTGGGAACTCTTGCCTCCCCGCTGAGTACATAGCGCTTACCAGGCACTGGTTATTAGAATGATAAATGGCGCCAATTTCGGAACGTCCTTGACACTGCGCATGCGCAGTAGGGGCGAAGTGTGGAGGGCCTTTCAGGACATGTTTTCTTTAGTTTTAGATGCAAATTTTGGGGATTGGGGGGCAAAATTTGTGTTTGGCCCTATATTTTAAGAGTTAGCACCAGCAACTATGTCTGGGTCATTGGTAAGTATAAAAAATATATAAATTACTATAAATTTTTTAACGTTTTCATGAAAACGAGGCACTGAAATAATCAATTTGTATACAAAGCCTTTGAGACCTACCAAAAGTATATTTTTTGAGTCAACTTTTGGTGCCAGATGATGTATCTTTGGTGCCTAATGATTTTTAGCTCAACTTTGGCGAAGCCAAATTTGAGCTTATGCCATGGCCCGTTGTCTGTCGTCCGCCTGTCCGTCTGTCCATCTGTCCGTCAACAATTGGATACGGCTCGGGCTAGAGGCCGTATTTATTAACTGATCTTTACGAAACTTCTTGGGTACCTCTGTTATGACCGTGAGACGAGAACGAGTGTTTTTGGGTGCGGTCCGAAATTCAAGATGGCTGCCAGCCACCATTTTGTACCGACGATGCAGAAATCTGTTTTTTGTACAGAACTTCCATATGAAAGCTCTGATTTGAATAATTTTTTGTATGAATGTTTAGTACCATGGGATACATCACATATAATACGGGTTTTTTTCTCGTGCGTAAATTATGCAAATTAGACTAACTTTGATCTTTTTTGGTGTTACTTTCAGCACTGTTAGTGTAAATGCCAATACAGCTCGGGCTAGAGGCCGCATTTATTAACCGATCTTTACAAAACTCCTTGGGTACCTTTGTTATCACCGTGGGATGCGAACGAGTGTTTTGGGGTCCGGTCCGAAATTCAAGATGGCCGCTGGCAGCCATTTTGTACAAAATTTGGTACAATCAGATTTTTGCACAGAACTTCCATATGAAAGCGCTGATTTGAATAATTTTTTGTGTGAATGTTTAGTACCATGGGATACATCACGTATAGTACAGGTTTTTTTCTTGTGCAGAAATTATGCAAATTAGATGAACTTTGATTTTTTCAGTGCTACTTACACACAGTAAGAACACATGTCAATACGGCTCGGGCTACAGTCTGTATTTATGAACCGATCTTCACGAAACGTCTTTGGTACCTTTGTTATCACCTTGGGATGAGAACGCGTGTTTCTGGGTGAGGTCCAAAATTCAAGATGGCTGCCAGTGGCCATTTTGTACCGAAATTAGGTCTTATCAGTTTTTTGTACACAACTTCTATTTGGCTCAGGCCAGAGGCCGTATTTATGAACCGATCTTTACAAAACTTCTTGGGTACCTTTGTTATCACCGTGGGATGAGAACGAGTGTTTTTGGGTGTGGTCCGAAATTCAAGATGGCCACCGGCAGCCATTTTGTACCAAAATTAGTGCAATCAGTCTTTTGTAGAGAACTTCTGTATGAAAGTTCTGATTTGAATAAATTTTTGTATGAATGTTTAGTAACATGGAATACATCACATATAGTACGGGTTTTTTTCTCATGCAGAAATTATGCAAATTAGATGAACTTTGATTTATTCAGTGCTGCTTATACACTGTAAGTGCACATGTCAATATGGCTAGGGCTAGAGGCTGTATTTATGAACCGATCTTCACAAAACTTCTTGGGTACCTTTGTTATAACCTTGGGACGAGAACGAGTGTTTCTGGGTACGGTCCAAAATTCAAGATGGCTGCCAGTGGCCATTTTGTACCGAAATTAGGTCCAATCAGTTTTTTGTCACAACTTCTACACAGCTCATATTTGTGAACTGATCTTCACGAAACTTCTTGGGTACCTTTGTTTTCACCTTGGGACAGGAATGAGTGTGTTTTGGGGTGCCTTTGTTATCACTGTGCTATGAGAACAAATATTTTGGGGTTCAGTCAGACCCACTCTGGGACTCAAAGAATTTTTTCTCGTTTAGCATCTGACTGTCACCCACCTTTACAATACTTTACCTAAACATTTGTTACAGGTAACGGTCAGTATTTATGTACAGACCGTTACAATACTTTATATGTACCTTTGTTATCAGGTCAATACCTAGATGTTTGTCATTGCTGTGTCACATACTATACATGTACATGTCTTTGTCTTGACAAGTTGAGCTACAGTGTCATTGACACGTTCATTATTAGTTCAGTTGACACCATTGGCACCTGTCATCATGGACACTGGCAATTTGGTCGCAACACAATTAAATGTGGCTACTGTTTCTCATTAAAATGGAACAAATGCATTTGTTTGAGATCTTTTTGGCTTTATTGAGAATAGTTGTGGAAGGAAGGTGGAAGATATTGTCAAGTAGTCCTGGGAGGTTAACCGAAAATACAACTCGGCAGGGCTTATATTTCGTCTAAATTTGTGAGAATCCATTTGGATTCTCGTGAAAATGGTTGTGAGAATCCATACCTACTATGAGTGTCCCAGGATCCCATGACGCCACCATGGTTGAACCACGGTTGTATACTGATAACACAAGTTTACAATTTTACCCAAAATACCTTTTTAATTTTTAAAACTAAATTTGATTATTTTTAAACAATAAATAATAAATAAATGATAAAATAATTAAATGAACAATATTTACCAAGAAAATCTTACAAATATGGCTGTCGTTGGAACCAGCTCAATGAGCTGGTTCCAATGACAGCCATATTTGTAAGATTTTATTGACAAAGTGTCAGGATATTTCAGGTCATGTTAGCCTTCTGCTGGTTAATTTGTTGCCGCTGTGTTAAATGAAGGGTTAAGGTGACTCAATTCTTTTCACGCGAATCCTAGCAGAGATGCAGCGAGAATCTACATGGACTCTCGCCGGTTTTATTGCGCGAATCTTTGTGCGAATCGATTCTTGGATTCTCGTCGAAATTTTAGCCCTGCTCGGTTTCGGTTATTTAAAAATACCGACCAACCTGAATGTGAGATAACCATCAGTCGGGACATGCACTGTTATTTAACTGCACAATCTTGTATGCGGTTACTTCGTGTAATGTGTTACATTGTAAATAAAAAGGGTGGAAATCACAGAAAAAAATCAGAGCCCGGTAGGCCTAATTAATAAACTTTTTTGGTCCCATAATATAATTGTATTTAAGTATTAAATAAAGTTTTTTTTGAATGACAAATGAATGAAATGATAAAAATCACCCCATTCAGTGTGAGATTGAAAGTGTCACCTGGCTTTGAACAAAAATAAAACAAACATCAAATTACCAAAATGACCGCACACTTCACTTGAATGCAATGTCCATGCATCTGATGGCCAGTATCTGTAATTTCTATGTATATGTTTGAATGGAATTTAAAAAAAAACAGTTGTACTCTATACATTCACCAATAACATTTTTAGCTCAACTTTGGCGAAGCCAAATTTGAGCTTATGCCATGGCCCGTCATCCGTCTGTCCGTCAACAGTTGGATACGGCTCGGGCTAGAGGCCGTATTTATGAACCGATCTTTACGAAACTTCTTGGGTACCTTTGTTATGACCGTGGGACGAGAATGAGTGTTTTTGGGTGCGGTCCGAAATTCAAGATGGCTGCCAGCCTCCATTTTGTACCGACAATGCAGAAATCTGTATTTTTATACTGTACCGATGACCCAGACTTAGCTGGTGCTAACTCTAACAAAACCAGGGCCAAACACAAATTTTGCCCCCCAATCCCCAAAATTTGCATCTAAAACAAAAAGAAATCATGTCCTAAAGGACCTCCATACTACGCCCCCACTGCGCATGCGCAGTGACACAGACGTCCCGAAATTGGCGCCAATTATCATTCTCTGTTTGGCCCTTCATCAGTCAACATCTCACTGATCTTTGTGCTTGTAAATCTCAGTTTAAAGGATGCCAGACACGTAATTTTTGGAGAAATGGTGATTCTAAGGAGGATATAGAAGGAGGAGAGGAAAAAGAAGTGACAAAAAATAATCAGGGCTGTACTTAAAATTTTTTGATGAAATTATGTTAAGTTGCCTATATTTTTATACTGTACCAATGACCCAGACTTAGCTGGTGCTAACTCTAACAAAACCAGGGCCAAACACAAATTTTGCCCCCCAATCCCCAAAATTTGCATCCAAAACAAAAAGAAATCATGTCCTAAAGGACCTCCATACTACGCCTCTACTGCGCATGCGCAGTGACGCAGACGTCCCAAAATTGGCGCCAATTATCATTCTCTGTTTGGCCCTTCATCAGTCAACATCTCACTGATCTTTGTGCTTGTAAATCTCAGTTTAAAGGATGCCAGACACGTAATTTTTGGAGAAAATGTGATTCTAAGGAGGATAGAAGGAGGAGAGGAAAAAGAAGTGACAAAAAATAATCAGGGCTGTACTTAAAAATTTTTGATGAAATTATGTTAAGTTGCCTATTTTCGAGGCATGGGCCTCTTGTTGTCATTCTTGCTAATTGTTGCACTGCTTATTCAGTGTTTCCTCTCCCCTAGCCTTCTAAAGTCCCCCCTTGCAATTCTCCCATGCTTTTGGCATATTTTTGAGAAATTTCATTTCTAAAATTTCCTGGGAGAGTTGCTTGGTTACAGAATGTTTTCTGTTATTTTCCCCATAGTTACGTTTTCACCCATGGGTGTATAAACGTTGTGTTCTGCATCTTCCATCTGATGTTCTACAGTTTCTCCCCTGGGAGTCTCTGTTTTGCATCAGATAGAGTGTAATTGATGACTGATTCCGGGCCAGTTTTTTCAGTGCCTGGAGTCATGTTTTCTGGTGTTTTTACACTGTTTGTTTTCATTGGCAACAGCCTTTTTTGAGGGGGGCTGTTTGCCTTTGCTGTAGTTTATCTCACTATAAGATACATTTATATTATCCAAAAGTGTCTCATTAATTATTTAATATAAATTTAAAATTTTTTACCACACTTTGCCATCGGATCCATCGGGGCTCAACGTTACTTTTCAGCAACTTGGGCTTCGCTGAAAAAATATTTTTTCAAAATTATTTTGTTTTGCAATTGTTTTTTCATTTATTAATGGATCATGTTATTATGTATCTTTGTGTCAGGGGTTTTTGCGAGTAACTAGGACTTATTGTTGTTCTTTCACAATGAAGGGACATTGTTCAAATTGTAATAGGAAGAAATCTTCCTCTGACTTTCATGATCATTGTATTAATTGTAGTCAGTGTTCTCGCATTAATCCCTGTCCTATATGTGAACATTGGGATGAGAAACATTGGGAACGTGTGTCACGATATGTTGTTTCTGGAGAAAGAGCGATTCCGGCTCTTTCTCCGCAAGGTCACTCTACTCTCTCAGTTTCTATTTCAGAGGAACCAGAACAGGGTGATGTTTCCATGTTATCTTCTTCAAGTGTGCGTCCGTCGTCACAAATGAATTCAGAGCTAGCGGCAAAAGTGCTCATGGAGATTAAACAAATGGCGTCCGCCAGCTCGCCCGGTGTAGCGTCCATTCACCGAATGGTTCGGCAGCCGGGTTCGTCCGATGCGGTCCAAGAGGAAATTTTGGGTGATGCGAGCACTATAAACATAATAGATGCACACCCAGTGACGGCAGATAGTAAGCGAGAACGGAGGAAGCCTTTGAGTCCGGTTCCTAGCTCGTCCAGGTCCAGCCGGGCCGCGAGCGAGAGAGGCCCCTCTCTCGTACAACAACATCTGGGACCAGATGTTGTGGTACAAAATGTGTCTTTAGCGGAGCATACGTCCGTCGCTCGGGACGCTCCATTGTATAAGCAGTCCGCAGAGACTGTTAAGGCTTCCTCTTCTCGTCAGCGCACACGACCGCACCTTGGCTGCGTGACCGCCGATATATTACCAGCTTCGCCGATGAAGGATTCTTCAGCGACCAGGTCACACCATCCGGCAGCCAGGGATTCGAGACCGATGGACTCTGGACGTTCGCATAGGAAAAGTATGCGGGAGCCATCTGATGCGGAGCTGCCCTCGGCGAAGCAGCGAAAGACTGCGCCTCTGCAGGTCTCGACGCCGGACATTCTTGTGCAGATAGCACAGCTTATCGCAGCATCCCAGCAGCCGACAGAAATGGTGTTGGATAGAGAATTATCCGACGGCGCTGGGTCGGTACGCTCCGCCGAAGCATCGGGGGCGGATGACCGGGGAAATCATGAGGTCCGACCAGATGGTGAAAGGGATACGGATGACTTGGAGCTATCCCTTTCGGAACAACATAAAGCTGCCGTGGACTTCATCCGGCACTTTCTCCCTCAAGTTGTTCCGTCGGGCCAGAATGCTGCGCTTCCGGACAAGAGAATTATAGCGTCATTGGACTCTGAATTTTTTGAGCGGTTCAGGGACATCGCTCCTGAGTTTCCGTCGCAGTCCAATAATGTTGCGAGAACATTTGAATTATTGAACAACGCTATATTTAAACTTGCTTCCAGGACGGGGAAAGCAGGTTTCTTATCCGCTAATACTCTCAACCTGCCTTTCATTAATGCAAGGAATAAATTTGATACGGCAGGACAGGGTATACCGAGAGTTCCTCTGCGTATGGACGACGAGGCGGAAGACTTAGAGCTATCATTACCGTCGTCAGCTTCTATTCCAACCGCGGTGTTGGAAACAGCTATTGCGTCTAACAGAGCCAATTTAGATGCCTTATCTTATGCAGATCACCTTACTAAGGCGTTATCACTGCGCCTTCAGGGGAAAGAGTTTCAGGATATACAATCCTCTTTAAGACTTCTTTCAAGGGCAGTAGCTTATTCCACGTGTAACTCCGTCCTTTCAGTGGCAAATCTGGAGTTGGTTAGACGTGACGCAGCCCTAGCTACATCCACACTAGTGGATTCTAAGGTGAAGAACTCTCTTAGAGTCGCTTCGGTCTCAGGAGAACTTCTCTTTGACGGCAAGCTTTCCGCTATTTATGATAAAATTAAAAAGAAAGCTAATGATTCTCTGTTGTTCAGATCTGCTCCTAAGAAGTCGGATACAGCAGACACGAATAAGACAGGCACTTCTGGGTCTAATGCGCCCAAGAGAGGTTCCTATAGAGGTTCCGGTGCGTCCTCTTGGTCTTATTCGAGAGACCGTCAGGATAGCGACTCTCGTTCGGGACGTCCTTCAGGCCGGGACAATCGGTCGGACGCCCCGAGGTCGACGAGGCGAGGTGCGGGTCGTGGAAGACGTGGTTTCTCCTACCGCAGGCCTCGCAGGTCCAGGAGGTGATGGCTTAAACCTCTATCGCGTTCCGGTTGGCGGAAGGTTGTCGAGCTTTTCACAAGAGTGGGCGTCGATTACGGACGACCCTTGGGTGAGAGGAGTGACTTCGGAAAGTCTAAAGATATCCTTCAAACGAAAGCCTCCATTAACTCGAAGTCCAAAGTGGACTCATCTTCCGTCAAATCCACAGAAAAGAGACGCTGTTATCAGAGGTGCAGTCTCTTTTAATGAAGAACGCGGTAGAGGTCGTAGAAAACCAGGAATCTCCGGGATTCTACAGCCATCTGTTTCTGGTTCCGAAACCAGACGGCTCGTTCCGTCCAGTCATAGATTTGAGCTGGATAAACAAGCTGATCGTCGCTCCGAAGTTTTATATGGAGACGATTCGATCGGTCAGAGCGAGTATTCGGGTGAACGATTATGCAACGAGCATAGATCTCAAAGATGCGTACTTTCACGTCATGGTACATCCGACATTCCGAAAGTATCTACGCTTCGCAGTCCTAGGAGTGGTGTATCAATTCCGGGCGATGTGCTTCGGATTGAATCTAGCACCCTGGGCTTTCACTCGGGTAATGAACTCGGTAATGATCTACTTCCGAGCTCATTCGTCTGCGGTAACGGCCTACCTGGACGACATTCTTCAGAGGTACGGCAACGAGTTAACGCTTCAGAACGATGTTCAGAATCTTCTTCTATTGCTCCGACGTCTCGGTTTTATAGTAAACGAGGAGAAGTCGGATCTGGTGCCGTCCAAGTCATTCACTCATCTGGGAATGAGCTTCGAGACGCACAACAATCTCGTTCGTCTGCCGTTAACCAGAGCGAAATTAGTCAGTTGTTACGCTCGCTATTGTCTGCACGCAGACAAAGTCACGGCGAGAGAATTTATGAGACTGATAGGTCTGTGCGGAGCCGCCGCGGATCTCATTCCGATGGGGCGGTTACGCACACGTCCTCTTCAAATTTTCCTGACTCAGAATTGGAGTGTGAAAATTCATTCGCTCGATGTAGACGTTCTCTTGTCAGATCAAGTGAAACAGGAGATACAGACTTGGGCAAACATTCAGTGGTTAACTCAAGGAGTTCCGCTGCAGTTGCCGGATCCGAGTTTTACCGTTATGACGGATGCCAGTCAAACAGGTTGGGGTGCATCATTAATCCCAATGGATTCGAGATGCCAGGGTCTTTGGGATCCGCAATTCCTGTGCAAGCACATAAACATCAAGGAAATGATGTCAATTTGGCTTGCGTTACGTCACTGGATGGACATTATTCACGATGCTCATGTCCAAATCCTATCCGACAATACGACAGTAGTGGCATATATACGGAATCAGGGAGGCACTCATTCAGTTCCGTTGTTCAATCTAACGGAAAGAATCCTTCTGTTTGCGTTAGAACATCACGTTCTTCTTTCGGTCCGTCACATACCGGGTCGTCTGAATGTGCTAGCAGACTCCCTTTCACGAAAGGGTCGCTTGTTGCCATCGGAGTGGACTCTCAACAAACAAGTATTCAATCAGATTTGCTACCAATGGGAACGGCCAATGATAGACTTATTTGCTACACATCTCAACAATCAGTTGCAGACGTATGTGTCTCCGTGTCCGGATCCAAGAGCTTTTGCAGTAGACGCTCTGTCGATCCCTTGGGACGGAATGATAGGATATGCGTATCCTCCAGCGCCGTTAATTCAACAAGTATTGCTAAAGATAAAACAATCTCAATGCAAGATTCTGTTGGTAGCATCTCTGTCTCCACAGAGACCGTGGATAAATCTACTCAGGTGTCTGTTGTGGGACCTACCGCGGAAGCTTCCTCCACGGGAGGATCTTCTTTCGCAGGGGAAATCGCGCCAACTCCATCACAACCCGCAAGGTCTCAACCTTCACTTTTTTCCGTTGTGCGGTCCTTCTTGCATGGCAAGCACTTTACAGGACGAGCAGTGGACGCGATTTCTAACTGTAGGAGGACCTCCTCTTCGCTAAACTATGCGGCTAAGTGGAAGGTTTTTCGTCGTTGGTGTAGGGATCATTCTGTAGATATATTCGATCCCTCTATAGCAGACATTGCAAACTTTCTAGTATACTTGTTTGACGAAATCAAACTGCAGCCTGTTACTATAAAGGGTTATAGATCTATGTCATCTGATACCTATGCACTAGGGCTGGGCGGTTTATCGGTTTTTCGGTTCGGTTCGGTTTTTTTTTTTAAACCGAAACCGAACCGCCGCCTTAACAAAAAACCGAGACTTTCGGTTTCAATAAATTTCCCAGAATTGGTTAAGTTTATGACCACTCAATCACTTGCTTTCAGCACGCCAAAGGCTTAAATGTCAGGCAAAGGTAAATGCTGTGCCATTTATGCTTACTTCGAGAGGACTGACAACAAATCCCCCCACCCTCCCCCCACAAATAGTGGTAGCAAATTTATTGTATCTTAAACAATATCTACAGAACCACCAGCAGATGGAATATGAAAAATTAAAAAGTCGTACGTAAAAATCCACACATGCAATTCAAGAATTGTTAAGTAAATTTACTGAACCGGGCATATTCGACCAAAGAGGTATTGCAAGTTACCTGACAATATGTGGTGTAAAAGTATTATAAATTACCTTTGACCTAAAATCATCTGCGTACAGCACCTTGTAAATTAGATTGGTGGTAAACATAACATTTATTGAGTTTTAAAACCTCAAAGTTCACATGGGAAAAATGACGAGTAAATTATGTTAATTAACCGACCACTGGCACGTTCTCTGAAGTCACATGCTCAGAGATAACGCTGCGTATTGGCAGTTATGTTTTTTGTCAACAATAAAATGGTTAAATTAAAATAGAGCACATCCAATTAAATGGATGGCAGGTAACTATTGAAAGTTTTTTTTAAAACTTATTGGGAATTGTTTGTATACTATTTGAACTTACTTTAAGGAATCGCGCAGTACTGCAGGTCTGTCATGTACACACGCTGCATTCCCAATACGAAGATGTTATAATCAACACGTGTCATGACCATGTGTATTTTGTAAACACAACAAATCGCAAGATGCAATATTGCAAACTTTCTTTCAACCCCCATTATGCAGCAGTCTCCCCTCCCTTCAAAATCATCAATCGCCTGTCTTGAATAAGATGAAATCAACGCAGGGATAAGCCAAGAGGGCAAAGTAAAGTTGGTAATATCTTTGCCTTGGCACCGCCCATTTCGCCCAATTTCTATGTTTGGGCAGAATCAAAGTAAAAAACGAACATCTACAGTCGAAATTAAGAGAGATATTGTGAAAGCATTGGAGTGAGTTACCAATAAAACTGATTCGTATATCACGACTTACTTCAACAATAGTTATCAAAATCAGAAAAAATATGATTTGTGTTTCTCTTATTCCACTGTCATTTGAAACAGGAACCATCAAGAAACACGGGGCACGTCTATTTTCAAGCGATGTGATAATTACCGAAATAAGCACAACAATTGCACATTATCCACCAAAACCAGGGTGAGAGCATTGCGACTCCATAAAAAATAAGGAAATGTTGATTTTTGCTAAAATGTAGCTTTTCTTGTGAATTTCTGCATCTTGTCTTGACAAGGTCCCAAATCTCACTGACAGAACAAGGCAGCTCCCACCAGTGGTGGAGCCATGGTTTGAAATCCTGTGGACCATGCTAGTGGAGATTTTTTTTTTTTTTTTTTTGGGGGGGGGGGGGGGATCTCAGGACTGAGGGTACTGTACTTGTACTGAGGGCAGGAGATCAAAAATATTTTTTTCAAATTTGGGGATGGAAGAAGCAAGTGGGATTTTGAGTGGAGGGTGGGGGGGGGGGGGGGGGAGGCTGGTCTCCCTAGATAGTAGATACCTCATGGCTCCACCGCTCCACCACTGTTGCCCACTACAGCAGCCCAACACATTATGTCCATTTGCTGAGAAGAGTGGTGAACACTGATTAACCCGAATGACTCAACTCGCTATATGAGCCTCATGACTTGGATGACAAATACAGACAGATTTTATGTGTACATTACCCTCTAAAATGTGGATTTCTACAATATATTATGAAAAACCGAAAACCGAACCGAAAACCGAGTTTTTGTACAAAACCGAAACCGAACCGAAATGCAAATTTCAAAACCGCCCAGCCCTACTATGCACATCATGATAGTTTACAAATTGGATCTAATGTCTCTTTATCGAAGTTGGTTAGAAACTTTTCGATAAATAGACCCAGAACTCTTAGATTAATTCCTAAGTGGAATTTAGCTTGGGTTCTCCTTAAATTGAAGGAAAAGCCATTTGAACCTCTTGGGACAGTAGATTTCAAATTCTTATCTTATAAGACAGCTTTTCTCTTAGCTTTCTCTTCTGCCAGAAGAGTCAGTGAGCTTCATGCACTATCGGTGGATGATTCTCATTATCGTAGTGTTGGGAACACTATCACCTTCACTACTAATGTGGGTTTTTTAGCTAAGAATCAGGCTCCTAATAAATATCCGGAACCTATTGTTATTAAGGCTCTTCCGTCTTCAGACGGGCGTAGGCCTTTACTCTGTCCTGTTAGAGCACTACGTATCTATAAACAGAGATCTCAGTTTATCAGAAAGGGACGGAAACGTTTCTTTCTGTCTTTGATGCCTAATAGAAAGGACATTTCAGTCCATTCTATTGCTAGATGGATTCAGTTAACTATCCGTAGTGCTTATGAAGATTTATCTTTTTCTCAGCAGTCTGTGCTTAAGATTTCTGCTCATGAAGTAAGAGCTCTTTCTACTTCCTGGGCTTATGCTAATAGTGTTGCTATTACAGATTTAATGAAGGCTGCTTATTGGTCTCAGCCATCCACATTTACAAATTTTTATCTCAGAAATATTGAGTCCATTTCTGGAGACCTGCATTGTTTAGGTCCGTTATCTGTTGCTCAGAATGTCGTCCACTAAACAGTTGCAACTATAGTTATGCAGGCTTTCTGTTCCGGCAGTGACTCCGTCCGGCTGCCCTCTTCGCTCTGGGCTATTTGACCCAGGGCAAGGGGAGGGGGGGGGGGGGGGCGGGTGTTCCCTTAGGTCACCTGCTTTATAGTGAAAAGCAAGGGAATGCCTCCTCCAAGTCAGTATTTCTGAGTCGCTTCCGGGATGGTTTTAAAGTGTAATATTAATGTTTAAATTCATTCATGTCTTATTTTTAAAGTGTAGCTCGGTGTGAAGCATTTGTATATGTCAAGTGTCAAACGGGCATTAATATACAATACTCGGACACTTTTAAATGACTATAAAGAGTCTCAATTCTCTGGACTACTTTATTTATTGGCTTGCTTTAAAAATAATTAGTATAAGGGTTATACTGGATGTTAATAGAGAACATGAATGTTATTGTGCTCAATTATTAAGGGTAGTGTATCTTTCTAATTTAATATTAAATAAGAAAGATACATGTAAAGCCTAATACTCCTTTTCTCCTTAAGGGGTTACCTCTTTACTATATAGTTGAGCTTATTGGATTTTCCTCTATGTCCTAGGCCCTCCAGCCTGTTTACTATTCAGCTAATTCTGGGTCATTGGTACAGTATAAAAATGTTAAAAAATTTATAGTAATTTATATATTTTTTATACTTACCAATGACCCAGACGGGGATGGCCCTCCCTGGAGTTGGGAACTCTTGCCTCCCCGCTGAGTACATAGCGCTGACCAGGCACTGCCAGTAAGAATGATAATTGGCGCCAATTTCGGGACGTCTGCGTCACTGCGCATGCGCAGTAGAGGCGTAGTATGGAGGTCCTTTAGGACATGATTTCTTTTTGTTTTGGATGCAAATTTTGGGGATTGGGGGGCAAAATTTGTGTTTGGCCCTGGTTTTGTTAGAGTTAGCACCAGCTAAGTCTGGGTCATTGGTAAGTATAAAAAATATATAAATTACTATAAATTTTTTAACTTTCGAGGCATGGGCCTCTTGTCATTCTTGCTAAATGTTGCACTGCTTATTCAGTGTTTCCTCTCCCCTAGCCTTCTAAAGTCCCCCCTTGCAATTCTCCCATGCTTTTGGCATATTTTTGAGAAAGTTCATTTCTAAAATTTCCCTGGGAGAGTTGCTTGGATACAGAATGTTTTCTGTTATTTTCCCCATAGTGACGTTTTCACCCATGGGTGTATAAACGTTGTGTTCTGCATCTTCCATCTGATGTTCTGCAGATTCTCCCCTGAGAGTCTCTGTTTTGCATCAGATAGAGTGTAATTTTGATGACTGATTTCGGGCCAGTTTTTTCAGTGCCTGGAGTCATGTTTTCTGGTGTTTTACACTGTTTGTTTACATTGGCAACAGCCTTTTTTGAGGGGGGCTGTTTGACTTTGGTGTAGTTTATCTCACTATAAGATACATTTATATTATCCGAAAGTGTCTCATTAATTATTTAATATAAATTTAAAATTTTTGACCACACTTTGCCATCGGATCCATCGGGGCTCAATGTTACTTTTCAGCAACTTGGGCTTCGCTGAAAAAATATTTTTTCAAAATTATTTTGATTTGCAATTGTTTTTTCATTTATTAATGGATCGTGTTATTATGTATCTTTGTGTCAGGGGTTTGTGCGAGTAACTAGGACTTGTTGTTGACTTTTCACAATGAAAGGATATTGTTCAAATTGTAATGGGAAGAAATCTTCCTCTGACTTTCATGATCATTGTATTAATTGTAGTCAGTGTTCTCGCACTAATCCCTGTCCTATATGTCAATATTGGGATGACAAACATTGGAAACGTGTGTCATGGTATGTTGTTTCTGGAGAAAGGGCTATGCCGGCTCTTTCTCCGCAAGGTCACTCTACTCTCTCAGTTTCTATTTCAGAGGAACAAGAACAGGGTGATGTTTCCATGTTATCTTCTACAAGTGTGCGTCCGTCGTCACAAATGAATTCAGAGCTAGCGGCAAAAGTGCTCATGGAGATTAAACAAATGTTGTCCGCTAGCTCGCCCAGTGTAGCGTCCATTCACCGAATGGTTCGGCAGCCGGGTTCGTCCGCTGCGGTCCAGGAGGAAATTTTGGGTGATGCGAGCACTATAAACACTATACAATGTGCACACCCAGTGACGGCGGATAGTAAGCGAGAACGGAGGAAGCCTTTGAGTCCGGTTCCTAGCTCGTCCAGGTCCAGCCGGGCCGCGAGCGAGAGAGGCCCTTCTCTCGTACAACAACATCTGGGACCAGGTGTTGTGGTACAAAATGTGTCGCAAGTGGAGCATACGTCCGTCGCTCGGGACGCTCCGTTGTATAGGCAGTCCGCGGAGACTGCTAAGGCTTCTTCTTCTCGTCAGCGCACACGACCGCACCTTGGCTGCGTGACCGCCGATATCTTACCAGCTTCGCCGATCAAGGATTCTTTGGCGACCAGGTCACACCATCCGGCAGCCAGGGATTCGAGACCGATGGACTCCGGACGTTCGCATAGAAAAAGTATGCGGGAGCCATCTGATGCGGAGCTGCCCTCGGCGAAGCAGCGAAAGACTGCGCCTCCGCAGGTCTCGACGCCGGACATTCTTGTGCAGATAGCACAGCTTATCGCAGCATCCCAGCAGCCGACAGAAACGGTGTCGGATCGAGAATTATCCGACGGCACTGGGTCGGTACGCTCCGCCGAAGCATCGGGGCGGACGACCGGGAGCATCATGAGGTCCAACCGGATGGTGAAAGGGATACGGATGATTTGGAGCTATCCCTTTCGGAACAACATAAAGCTGTCGTGGACTTCATCCGGCACTTTCTCCCTCAAGTTGTTCCGTCGGGCCAGACTGCTGCGGTTCCGGACAAGAGGATTATAGCGTCATTGGACTCTGAATTTTTTGAGCGGTTCAGGGACATCGCTCCTGAGTTTCTGTCGCAGTCCAATAATGTTGCAAGAACATTTGAATTATTGAACGACGCTATATTTAAACTTGCTTCCAAGACGGGGAAAGCAGGTTTCTTGTCCGCTAATACTCTCAACCTGCCTTTCATTAATGCAAGGAATAAATTCGACACGGCAGGACAGGGTATCCCGAGAGTTCCTCTGCGTATGGACGACGAGGCGGAAGACTTAGAGCTATCATTACCGTCGTCGGCTTCTATTCCAACCGCGGTGTTGGAAACAGCTATTGCGTCTAACAGAGCCAATTTAGATGCCTTATCTTACGCAGATCACCTTACTAAGGCGTTATCACTGCGCCTTCAAGGGAAAGAGTTTCAGGATATTCAATCCTCTTTAAGACTTCTTTCAAGGGCAGTAGCTTATTCCACGTGTAACTCCGCCCTTTCAGTGGCAAATCTGGAGTTGGTTAGACGTGACGCAGCCCTAGCTACATCCACACTCATGGATACTAAGGTGAAGAACTCTCTTAGAGTCGCTTCGGTCTCCGGAGAACTTCTCTTTGACGGCAAGCTTTCTGCTATTTATGATAAAATTACAAAGAAAGCTTCGGATTCTCTGTTGTTCAAATCTGCTTCTAAGAAGTCGGATACAGCAGACAAGAATAAGACAGGCACTTCTGGGTCTAATGCGCCCAAGAGAGGTTCCTATAGAGGTTCCGGTGCGTCCTCTTGGTCTTATTCGAGAGACCATCAGGGTAGCGACTCTCGTTCGGGACGTCCTTCGGGCCGGGACAACCGGTCGGACGCCCCGAGGTCGACGGGGCGAGGTGCGGGTCGTGGAGGACGTGGTTTCTCCTACTGCAGGCCTCGCAGGTCCAGGAGGTGATGGCTTAAACCTCTATCGCGTACCGGTTGGCAGAAGGTTGTCGAGCTTTTCACAAGAATGGGCGTCGATTACGGACGACCCTTGGGTGAGAGGAGTGACTTCGGAAGGTCTAAAGATATCCTTCAAACGAAAGCCTCCATTAACTCGAAGTCCAAAGTGGACTCAACTTCGGTCAAATCCGCAGAAAAGAGACGCTCTGTTATCAGAGGTGCAGTCTCTTTTAATGAAGAACGCGGTAGAGGTTCTAGAAAACCAGGAGACTCCGGGATTCTACAGCCATCTGTTTCTGGTTCCGAAACCAGACGGCTCGTTCCGTCCAGTCATAGATTTGAGCTGGATAAACAAGCTGATCGTCGCTCCGAAATTTTATATGGAGACGATTCGGTCGGTCAGAGCGAGTATTCGGGTGAACGATTATGCAACAAGCATAGATCTCAAAGATGCGTACTTTCACGTCATGGTACATCCGACATTCCGAAAGTATCTACGCTTCGCAGTCCTAGGAGTGGTGTATCAATTCCGGGCGATGTGCTTCGGATTGAATCTAGCACCCTGGGCTTTCACTCGGGTAATGAACTCGGTAATGATCTATTTCCGAGCTCATTCGTCTGCGTTAACGTCGGCCTAACTGGACGACATTCTTCAGAGGTACGGCAACGAGTTAACGCTTCAGAACGATGTTCAGAAGCTACTTCTATTGCTCCGACATCTCGGTTTTATAGTAAACGAGGAGAAGTCGGATCTGGTGCCGTCCAAGTCATTCACTCATCTGGGAATGAGCTTCGAGACGCACAACAATCTCGTTCGTCTGCCGTTAACCAGAGCGAAATTAGTCAGTTGTTATGCTCGCTATTGTCTGCACGCAGACAAAGTCACAGCGAGAGAATTTATGAGACTGATAGGTCTGTGCGGAGCCGCTGCGGATCTCATTCCGATGGGGCGGTTACGCACACGTCCTCTCCAAATTTTCTTGACTCAGAATTGGAGTGTGAAAATTCATTCGCTCGACGTAGACGTTCTCTTGTCGGATCAAGTGAAACAAGAGATTCAGACTTGGGCAAACATTCAGTGGTTAACTCAGGGAGTTCCGCTGCAGTTGCCGGATCCGAGTTTTACCATTATGACGGATGCCAGTCAAACAGGTTGGGGTGCATCATTAATCCCAACGGATTCGAGATGCCAGGGTCTTTGGGATCCGCAATTCCTGTGCAAGCACATAAACATCAAGGAAATGATGTCAATTTGGCTCGCGTTACGTCATTGGATGGGCATTATTCACAATGCTCATGTCCAAATCCTATTCGACAATACGACAGTAGTGGCGTATATACGGAATCAGGAAGGCACTCATTCAGTTCCGTTGTTCAATCTAACGGAAAGAATCCTTCTGTTTGCGCTAGAACATCACGTTCTTCTTTCGGTCCGTCACATACCGGGTCGTCTGAATGTGCTAGCAGAGTCCCTTTCTCGAAAGGGTCGCTTGTTGCCGTCGGAGTGGACTCTCAACAAACAAGTATTCAATCAGATTTGCTACCAATGGGAACGGCCAATGATAGACTTATTTGCGACACATCTCAACAATCAGTTGCAGACGTATGTGTCTCCGTGTCCGGATCCAAGAGCATTTGCAGTAGACGCTCTGTCGATCCCTTGGGACGGAATGATAGGATATGCGTATCCTCCAGCGCCGTTAATTCAGCAAGTATTGCTAAAGATAAAACAATCTCAATGCAAGATTCTGTTGGTAGCATCTCTGTCCCCACATAGACCGTGGATAAATCTACTCAGGTGTCTGTTGTGGGACCTACCGCGAAAGCTTCCTCAACGGGAGGATCTTCTTTCGCAGGGGAAATCGCGCCAACTGCATCACAACCCGCAAGGTCTCAACCTTCACGTTTTTCCGTTGTGCGGTCCTTCTTGCATGGCAAGCACTTTACAGGACGAGCAGTGGACTCAATTTCTAACTGTAGGAGGACCTCCTCTTCGCTAAATTATGCGGCTAAGTGGAAGGTTTTTCGTCGTTGGTGTAGGGATCATTCTGTAGATATATTCGATCCCTCTATACCAGACATTGCAAACTTTCTAGTATACTTGTTTGACGAAATCAAACTGCAGCCTGTTACTATTAAGGGTTATAGGTCTATGTTATCTGATACCTATGCACATCATGATAGTTTACAAATTGGATCTAATGTCTCTTTATCTAAGTTGGTTAGAAACTTCTCGATAAATAGACCCAGAACTCTTAGATTAATTCCTAAATGGAATTTTTAGCTTGGGTTCTTCTTAAATTGAAGGAAAAGCCATTTGAACCTCTTGGGACAGTAGATTTCAAATTCTTATCTTATAAGACAGCTTTTCTCTTAGCTTTCTCTTCTGCTAGAAGAGTCAGTGAGCTTCATGCACTGTCGGTGGATGATTCTCACTGTCGTAGTGTCGGGAACACTATCACCTTCACTACTAATGTCAGTTTTTTAGCTAAGAATCAGGCTCCTAATAAATATCCGGAACCTATTGTTATTAAGGCTCTTCCGTCTTCAGACGGGCGTAGGCCTTTACTCTGTCCTGTTAGAGATCTCAGTTTATCAGAAAGGGACGGAAACGTTTCTTTCTGTCTTTGATGCCTAATAGAAAGGACATTTCGGTCCATTCTATTGCTAGATGGATTCAATTAACTATCCGTACTGCTTATGAGAGTTTATCTTTTTCTCAGCAGTCTGTGCTTAAGATTTCCGCTCATGAAGTAAGAGCTCTTGCTACTTCTTGGGCTTATGCTAATAGTGTTGCTATTACGGATTTAATGAAGGCTGCTTTTTGGTCTCAGCCATCTACATTCACGAATTTTTATCTCAGAAATATTGAGTCCATTTCTGGAGACCTGCATTGTTTAGGTCCGTTATCTGTTGCTCAGAATGTCGTCCACTAAACAGTTGCAACTATAGTTATGCAGGCTTTCTGTTCCGGCAGTGACTCTGTCCGGCTGCCCTCTTCGCTCTGGGCTATTTGACCCAGGGCAAGGGGAAGGGGGGGGGGGGGGGGGTGTTCCCTTAGGTCACCTGCTTTATAGTGAAAAGCAAGGGAATGCCTCCTCCAAGTCAGTATTTCTGAGTCGCTTCCGGGATGGTTTTAAAGTGTAATATTAATGTTAAAATTCATTCATGTCTTATTTTTAAAGTGTAGCTCGGTGTGAAGCATTTGTATATGTCAAGTGTCAAACGGGCTTTAATATACAATACTCGGACACTTTTAAATGACTATAAAGAGTCTCAATTCTCTGGACTACTTTATTTATTGGCTTACTTTAAAAATAATTAGTATAAGGGATATACTGGATGTTAATAGAGAACATGAATATTATTGTGCTCAATTATTAAGGGTATTGTATCTTTCTAATTTAATATTAAATAAGAAAGATACATGTAAAGCCTAATACTCCTTTTCTCCTTAAGGGGTTACCTCTTTATTATATAGTTGAGCTTATTGGATTTTCCTCTATGTCCTAGGCCCTCCAGCCTGTTTACTATTCAGCTAAGTCTGGGTCATTGGTACAGTATAAAAATGTTAAAAAATTTATAGTAATTTATATATTTTTTATACTTACCAATGACCCAGACGGGGATGGCCCTCCCAGGAGTTGGGAACTCTTGCCTCCCCGCTGAGTACATAGCGCTGACCAGGCACTGCCAGTAAGAATGATAATTGGCGCCAATTTCGGGACGTCTGTGTCACTGCGCATGCGCAGTGGGGGCGTAGTATGGAGGTCCTTTAGGACATGATTTCTTTTTGTTTTGGATGCAAATTTTGGGGATTGGGGGGGCAAAATTTGTGTTTGGCCCTGGTTTTGTTAGAGTTAGCACCAGCTAAGTCTGGGTCATTGGTAAGTATAAAAAATCTATAAATTACTATAAATTTTTTAACTTTTTGTACAGAACTTCCATATGAAAGCTCTGATTTGAATAATTTTTTGTATGAATGTTTAGTACCATGGGATACATCACATATAATACGGGTTTTTTTCTCGTGCGTAAAGTATGCAAATTAGACTAACTTTGATGTTTTTTGGTGTTACTTTCAGCACTGTAAGTGCAAATGCCAATACGGCTCGGCCTAGAGGCTGTATTTATGAACCGATCTTTACGAAACTCCTAGGGTATCTTTGTTATCACCTTGGGACGAGAACAAGTGTTTTGGGGTCCGGTCCAAAATTCAAGATGGCCGATGGCAGCCATTTTGTACAAAATTTGGTGCAATCAGATTTTTGCACAGAACTTCCATATGAAAGCGCTGATTTGAATATTTTTTTGTGTGAATGTTTAGTACCATGGGATACATCACATATAATACGGGTTTTTTTCTCATGCAGAAATTATGCAAATTAGATGAACTTTGATTTTTTCAGTGCTACTTACACACAGTAAGTACACATGTCAATACGGCTCAGGCTAGAGTCTGTATTTATGAACCGATCTTCACGAAACGTCTTCGGTACCTTTGTTATCACCTTTGGATGAGAACGAGTGTTTCTGGGTGCGGTCCAAAATTTAAGATGGCTACCAGTGGCCATTTTGTACCGAAATTAGGTCTAATCAGTTTTTTGTACACAACTTCTCTATGGCTCAGGCTAGAGGTCGTATTTATGAGCCGATCTTTACGAAACTTCTTGGGTACCTTTGTTATCACCGTGGGATGAGAACAAGTGTTTTTGGGTGTGGTCCGAAATTCAAGATGGCCACCAGCAGCCATTTTGTACCAAAATTAGTGCAATCAGTCTTTTGTACAGAACTTCTGTATGAAAGTTCTGATTTGAATAAATTTTTGTATGAATGGTTAGTAACATGGAATACATCACATATAGTACGGGTTTTTTTCTCGAGCAGAAATTATGCAAATTAGATGAACTTTGATTTATTCAGTGCTACTTATACACCGTAAGTGCACATGTCAATACGGCTCGGGCTAGAGGCTGTATTTATGAACCAATCTTCACAAAACTTCTTGGGTACCTTTGTTATCACCTTGGGACGAGAACGAGTGTTTCTGGGTGCGGTCCAAAATTCAAGATGGCTGCCAGTGGCCATTTTGTACCGAAATTAAGTCTAATCAGTTTTTTGTCACAACTTCTACACAGCTCATATTTGTGAACTGATCTTCACGAAACTTCTTGGGTACCTTTTTTTTCACCTTGGGACAGGAATGAGTGTGTTTTGGGGTGCCTTTGTTATCACTGTGCTATGAGAACAAATATTTTGGGGTTCAGTCAGACCCACTCTGGGACTCAAAGATTTTTTTCTAGTTTAGCATCTGACTGTCACCCACCTTTACAATCCTTTACCTATACATTTGTTACAGGCAACGGTCAGTATTTATGTACAGACCGTTACAATACTTTATATGTACCTTTGTTATCAGGTCATTACCTAGATGTTTTTCATTGCTATGTCACATACTATACATGTACATGTCTTTGTCTTGACAAGTTGAGCTACAGTGTCATTGACACTTTCATTCAAAACTGCAGCCCAAGATTCGGGGCTTTCAGTATCAGTACACGAAACTCAACACGATAATCATTAATTTTCATGTCCTTTAACACCAACGGTAAAACTCAGTATCTATAAAATGATCAGTTTTTCAAATGTGGTTTGCTTTGCTGAACTGGAACTTACCACTTGCTCCGCATTTAAACTGTCTGATACATTTATTTCTACATGTATTTTTGAAAGCTTTAATCTCAAAATAGGTTTCAATTTCACAGTTGAAGTCCGAGAAAAATTAGGGTTACAATGACCTAAATGAGCGACTTTTACTTTGTAAAATTTTTAGGGTCGGCATAATTGTTCAGGGTCGGTGGGGATTTCTTTTCTTTGGCCTGACATTTCACAACATTACATCTCCAGCATCTTTTACCCAAGTTGGGCATTGCTACTACAGCATTTTGCTCTTGTCTTGGTGTGTGTGTGTGGGAGGGGTGTGGGGGAGGGCTGCCAATGATATTCAACTGTATATCCAGGGCTCTGTGAACAATCTTCATTGTCTTCTGGATTAATGGTTCACTGTACATGTGTTGTGCTATATATAATTTCATAATTTTAGAGAGGGGAAGGTACTTGCACTTTGAACTATTATTAAAACTAATATTTGGGAAAAAACTCAAGTGTTTAATACTTGAATATTTTGCTCTAAAAAAAAAAAAAAAAACGATACTGAAACCGGACTCAACTCTTTTTAAAAAAAGAAAGAGTAGAAACCAAAACCTTGGAAAAATGTCATAACCTCCCAGCACTATTGTCGAGAAGAGATCCAGTACAACTTAGCAATTTAGGTAATCTTCGAAAAGGCAAGATTAATTTTTTTAGACAAGTCATTTTTCAACTTACCCTTTTCCAGATGTTTATTAAAGAGAAATGGCAAAATAATACTATTTACCACAATCACTAGAAAGACAGAGATGAGAAATCCTAGAACACTGCTTTTTATTTAATGAATTTCTCTCATTTACCCAATATATTGTGTTGCTCATGAGTGGCCTTGACAAATATTTATTTTTCTCGAGTGGCCTGCCATGAGCTAAAATCTACATTTGTCAAGGGCACTCATGAGATAATTTTAGGTATCCCCTCAAAAAAATAGATTTTCTTTTTAGCTCACCTGAACGAAACTCAAGGGGAGCTTTACTAATCACTTTCTGTCCATCGTCCATCATCCATCCGGCATAAACTTTACATTATCGACTTCTCTTCACAAAGTACTTGACAAAATTAACCAAATCTGGTGTGCATGATCTCTATCAAATGTCATTCAAGTTTGTTGAAATAAAGTTGTCACATCCACGTGGGGGCACCACAAGAGGCATAACTCTGATAGCACCCATAAAATACAAAAGAAACCTTCAGATCCAGTGTTCAGAATCTTTTCATATTTGGTATACAGCATCTCTAGGGGGGGCAGATTCTAATTTGTTCAAATCAAGACGCTGAGTTAATATTTGGGCTCCCTGTGAGAACCTGAATTTTAACTTGGTACAATATGAGGAACTTTCTTTAAAAATCTTTTTCAGATCCAGTGGTCAGAATCTTTTCATATTTGGTATACATCATCCCTAGTGGGCCAGATTCAAGTTTGTTCAAATCAAGCCCCTGGGTTAATATTTGGTCTCCCTATTGGAGCCCAAATTTTAACTTTGTGCAATACGTGGAATATTCTTTAAAAATCATCTTCTTCAGATTCACCTGTCAGAATCCTCTCATATTTGGCGTACATCATCTCTAGGGGGGCCAGATTCAAGTTTGTTCAAATCGAGTTCCTCAATTAATATTTGGGCTCCCTATGGGAGCCCGAATTTTAACTTAGTGCAAAATGAGGAAATTTCTTTAAAAATCTTCTTCTGATCCACCAGTCAGAATCCTCCCATACTTGTTATACATCATCTTGGGGGGAGGGGGGGGGGGGCAGATTCAAGTTTGTTCAAATCAAGTTCCTTGGTTAATATTTGGGCTCCCTATAGGAGCCCAATAATAGGAGCCCAAATTTTAACTTAGTGCAGTATGAGGAAACTTCTTTTAAAATGTTCTTCTTCAGATCCACCAGTCAGAATCCTTTAACATTTGGTATACATCATCTGTAGGGGGGTCAGATTCAAGTTTGCTCAAATCGGGTTCCTGGCTTGAAAATTTTGGATCTGGTACTTGGAAATTTTGGACCAAAATTCGAAGAACAAAAAATTTCCGATTTTTTATGCGTTTTGTTCAATTTCGAAATAAAAAAAAAAAAAATTTAGCCTGAAAATTTTGTGTCCGGTTCCAACTTGGAAATTTTGGACCAAAATTTGGAATTTTTTTTAGGTTTTTAATGCATTTTGTTCAATTTTGAGACAAAAAAAAAAAGGAAAAATTTTAGCCTGAAAATTTTGGGTCGGGTTCGGACTTGGTAAACAAGCTCTGTTTTAATGGCAAAATCGGACCCAGTCACCAATGCTTGGGGTGGAAGTCCTCTAAAATGGGTAACATAGGTATAAACAATTGACTAATACTTGGCTTTATCTCTATGCTGTGTTATGCTTAGCCATTGTTCTGAAATACGTGAACTTAAACACCAATAAATAAATAAATTAACATATAGAATGTTATTCTGTTATATAGGGATAATAGTAGTGATGAAGATTTGTCAAAAAGCACAGTAAACAGATCAGCGTCAGAAGTGAAGCATAGAAGCATGGAGGATTTGTTGGTGGGTAATTAGCTATATATGTGCACATGCTCCATAGAAGTCTTAAGTTTGATGTGCAACTTACTGTACTGGAAAGTGGGGATTTTCTCAATCAGATCATGATTTGATCACAACACATAGTTGAGCGGTATTTGCAAATAGACTACAGTGCGCCTCAGTTCCACCTAACAAGAAATTAACCCTTAATTAATGAATCGGATGCATCGACCGCATAATATACAAATTATACAGTAGGAAAATTTTTTTAAAAAACATATCGGGTGACTCCTCATTGGAACCAGCACAAAGACCTTGTTCTGATGAGTGGTCACATTGTATGGTTTTATTGAAATGTTTTTAAGAGTTGGATGAAAAAGATTAAAATAACAAATTTTGATATGTGTTTTCTGTAAAGGGTTAAAAATATGTTGTGCTGAAACGGTTAGCCAGATAACTGGTGTGCAACCGGTTGTCAGCATAACCAGTTGGAAAAGCTGTCAACCAGATAACCACTATACCTATAGTTAACAGGATAGCATTTGGAAAATAAATAGTACTTGACCACGAGAACGATCAAATTATTTTGCTGACGCAAGCATCGTCAAAGCTACCAAACATTTGTCGATTTACAATGATGTGTACTCGTAACATGAAAGGGTTATGGTGTTGGAATGTTGAATGAACAGTTATTTTGGTAGCTTGGACTGTCAAGTTCTGGATAAATGTAACAAACTGCCAACAGTCGAGTGCACTGCAGGTTGTGTGGGCAGCTGTGAGCACGTTCCTGTCAGTGTAGCATTGTCTTTTACATAGTAATTTCTACATTTATTATACCTACCGCTGGCCATGGCCCAGACAGGAAGTGTCCTCTCATGTTCACTCAAACCTCCGTGCATACAACTATGGACACTTAGCTGGCACTACAAAAGAATGGTTATTGGTGGGATTGGGTGCCACTTCCGGGACTTCTGCATATATGCAATGGTCAGTCTTTGCAATACCGTACTGGACTTAATTTTTTAAACTTTACTTGACAAAGTCAAGATAAGCTATTGCCATCATGCGTGCGGAAGTCTGTTAGTCAGTTAGTCTGTTCACATTTTCCTTTAGCACAGGCTACACCCCATAGTTCTTGTCCGATCGTCACAAAATTTCATATGCAGTTTTGGGGTCATGTCTAGATGACAACGTCCCCTTTGGTCTCGATCAGTCAACCGTGATGGCTGCCCAAGCCCAGAACCCGAAAACCTTTAGCACAGTCTACAGGTCATAGTTACGAAGGGATTTCATTGTAACTTGACAGGATGCATCTGTATAATATCTAGATGAGGTCGTCCTTTTGTCATGATCTGTCAACCGTGATGGCTGCCCAAGTCTGAAACCCAAAGACTTTTAGCACAGTTTGCAAGTCAAATTTAATATGAAGGGATTTCATTGTAACTTGGTAGAATGGCTCCATATGATGTGTAGATGAGAACTTCCCCATTTGGCTGCGATCTGTCAACCATAACGACTGCCCGAGCCTAAACCCTTTAGCACAGTCTACAGGTTGTATTTATGGAGGGATTTCATTGTAACTTGGTAGGTTGACTTCATATAATGTCTAGATGAGAACGTCCCCTTTTGGTCGCGATTGGTCATCTGTGACAGCTACAGGTGCCCAAGGCCCGAAAACCTTTAGCACAGTCTACAGGTCATATTTATGAAGGGATTTCATTGTAACTTGGTAGGATGACTCCAAATAATGTCTAGATGTCCCCTTTTGGTCCCGATCATTCAGCCGTGATGGTTGCCCAAGTCCCAAACCCCCAAAACCTTTAGCATAGTCTACAGGTCGTATTTATGGAGGGATTTCATTGTAACTTGGTAGGGTGACTCCATATAATGTCTAGATGATAACATCCCCTTTTGGTCGTGATTGGTCAACTGTGATGGCTACAGGGGCCAGAAGCCCCAAAAAAACCTTTAGCACAGTCTACAGGTCATATTTATGAAGGGATTTCATTGTAACTTGGTGGGATCACTCCAGATAATGCCCAGATGAGAATGTCCTCGTTTGGTCGCGATGGCTGCCCAAGCCCAAAACCCGAAAAACTTTGGCACAGACTATAGGTCGTATTTATGAAGGGATTTCATTGTAACTTGATAGGATGACTCGTTTTGGAATAATTTCACTGTAACTTGGTAACTTTCGTTGACATACATTAACTGTGAGGGCCACATACATTAACCGTGAGGGCCACATTAACCCACCCCTCCATTCTTTAGTACAGTCTACACCTCATATTATTTTTATTGAAAATTTAGTACACAGGGAACAGAAATTAACATATTCCCAATTATCACAATTCTTGTCTTATTTCATGATCCTTTCATAAACATTGAACATTATCCTTTTCATCAAACACAACACACAGACAAGTTAAGCTACAGTGTCATTGACACTTTCATTTTTTTTAGTCGAGTTGTGATGAAGTCAAACTCGATGTATAGTTTGATGAATAGTGGGCGGGCAGGTGGGCATGCAGGCGTAAAGAATTGGTTTCCGGACAATAACTTGATAATGGTTCGATCAACATTCATCAAACATCATAGGTAGGTTGGCTTCGGCGAGATGAAGAACCCTATTTATTTTGGACTTGCTAGGTGAAAGGTCAAGGTCCCAGTGACCCTGAACATAGTAATCAAACAGTTGGTTTCCTGACAATAACTTGATAATGGTTTGACCCACATTCATGAAACTTCATAGGTAGGTTGGCCTTGGTGAGAGGAAGAACCCTATATATATTAGACTTGCTAGGTTAAAGGTCCAGGTCACAGTGACCTCGAATATATTAAATCATAAACTATTGGTTTCCAGATGATAATTTGACAATGGTTCATTTTTTTTTTTGGGGGGGGGGGGGGGGCTGGGGAGTGGAAGAGGCAGTTCAGAATTAAGGGTTTGACCCGAATTCTGTCAAATTGAGCATAGCAAGTCTGGGCCAGAGGTAGGTATAGTAAGTATAGAAATTACTATGAATTTCTAATATTTTTACACTGTAAACCAATGGCCCAGACTAGCTGGTGCTCAACTCAAGGGCCAAACACAAATTTTGAACCCCCCAATCCCCAAAATTTGCTTGCAAAACCGAAAATTAAATGTCGTATCTGGCCCTCTATACATTTACTCTCCACGCATGCGTAGACGTCAGGAAGTGACCGGAATTGGCACCAACATCATTCTTTGTTTGGCCCTAAAGTCATCAACTATGAAATGATATCTGTGCTTTAAAATCTCCTTTTTTGAGGATGCCAGACACAAATCAATGCAAGAATTGGTGGATACAAGGCTGTTATTGGATGAAGGAAGTGTTCAACGGTGGTTTTGGACGTTCAGGGCTGTAACTTTATAATATTTACAAAATGATTTTATGTTTCCCAATTTCGGGACATACGCCTGATGTCATCATTTTTAAAAATGATTATTCCACTGTTTGTTAATTCCTTCCCTATCCTTCCATGAACCCTTCCTGTTAAACTCTTTGACTATTTTTTATTGAAATTTTTTATTAAATTTCTTGGGAGTTTAACATTTATTACAGAATATTATTCTATTTCTTCCCCAGGGTTTTGTCCTCACCTTAGGGGTGTTGGGCCATTTAGTCTTGCATATTCTATCCGATGTATCATTTTTTCTTCGTACGAAGATCTAGCTTTGCATCTGATAGCATTTCAATTGGTTTTGACTTTGGGCCATTTTGTGTGCCTGTTGTCTTGTTTACATTGACATTGTTTACATTGTCAACATCCTCACATATAGGTAGTTTTTTATATTCTATTACTGTAGTATACTGTAGAATACATGGATTGTTATTCCGGTAGTGTAGCTCAGAAATTTTGGATTTTGTCCACTCTAAGGCTCTATCGGGATGCCCTTGGGCTCTTAATGTTCCCTTTGGGAACTTGGGCGTTTTTTCAAAAAGTTTATAAAAAATATTTTGAATTTAATTATGATTGCTATTAATCATTTATCTCAGTTATATTTATATATTGTTGTGGAGTTTGGAGGACTGATATCGACTTTAGTTGATACTCTCCTGCAGACTCTTGTCATTCTTGTGTTGCACTGGGAAGACTGATGTTGGAGTCGGGTGTCGTTGTATGTTGTTGGCAGTGAGGTTCTGAGGATCAGAGCCTCTCACTGCATTCTAATTCATTCTGTCAGTTTCTATTTCAGAGGAACATAAACATGGTGATGATATTCTGACACCCTTCCAAGTGTGCTACCTTCGTCGTGCTCCGTGGATCATATAGAGCTAGTTGCAGTGCTCATTATTGCTAGAGTTAGGGCCTTTTATTAAAGGTTTTAATCTCTTGCAAGCAGCTAGCTCGACTGTACTCCGTCTGTGGGTGCCGTGATGCCGGGTCAGTCCGTTGCGGTCATAGGAAGTGAATGTGGCTAGAGTGAGCTGTATAATATAAATAGCTCACCCAGCGACAACGGAAATAGGGAGGAAGTCAGCAAGTTCTTGTACTCGGCGAGGTCTGATAGACCGCGAGCATCAGAGGCCCCCCTCCTCTCTAATCTAGCAACGTCTGGGGTCAGATGTTGTTTTGAGAAACTTGCACAAGCCGGAGCATATGTCCGCCCTCCACTCAGGACACTCTATTTAGTCTGCAGCCAGAGTCGGCTTCAGTCAAGGCTTCCTCTGCTATGTTTCACAAGGCTGAAATGAAGTTCTCTGGTTAGAAACTTCACGAGATGGAGCATATGTCCGCCTGCCGCTCGGGCCGCTCTGTCTAGTCTGCAGCCGGGGTCGGCTTCAGTCACGGCTTCCTCCGCTACGTTATTTAAGCACACACGACAGCATCCTAGCTACCCGACTTCGGATATCCAGCCTGTTGCACGAAGAAGGAACCATTCTTCGCCCATGAAGTCGGACCATCCGTAGCTAGGGAGACGAGGCCTTGATCATTGGGACATTCGGAGAAAGGATCCATTTCCGACACACCATCGCAGGAGCAGCATTTGGCTAAGGAACAGAAGACTGCTGCTCCTCAGGCCTCGACAGGCTTGCTGTCGCAGATTGCGCAGCTGATCGCAACTTCTCAGCAAATGCAGTTGCAGCCTCCCTCAGACTCAGAATCTGAGCTGTCAGATGGTGTTGGGGCGGTCCAGTCATCTGTTCACGCAGAATCAATGGACCGAGATTCGCAACTGATTCTCTCGGATGGTGAAAGGGATAAGGAAGAGGATTACCCTTCCCTTTCGGAACGGTACATGGTTGCGATGGCTTTCATCCATCAATACTACCCTGATTTTGTTCTGCCAAATCAGAATGCTGCGACGACAAGAGAGAAACCGCTGGATTCTTTAGGCGCAGACTTTATCCGGACAAAGGAGGAAGTCTTTTGCGGTTCAGTTTATGCAGGTGTCGCAGGCCGTCGGCCATATAGACAATGCCGTATTTATCCTCTTGAGTGCGAGAAAGAAGGCAGTTTCATATCTTCATCTTCCGTATACATACCGTTTTTTGGACCACGTTCATTTAAAAACAGTCGGGGAAGATGTTCAGAGAGTTCTTCTGCGTTTGGATGAGCAGGCAGGGGATCTAGAGGTATATCCTTACCTGTATCATTCACTATTCGCTCAGACACAATTGAGATGGCAAATAGAGCGAATTTGGACGTTATGTCTTACGCAGATCACCTTACAAGAGCTATGGTGCAACATCTCAAGGGAAAGGAATTTGAGGACGTTCGTACCTCTCTTAGAGTTCTTTCCAGGGCAATTTTGTATACCACGTATAACTCTGCCCTAACAGTGGCTAATCTGGAGTTAATCAGACGTGATGCTGCCCTTGCATCGTGATCACTGATAAGATGACAAGGTGAAAAGCTGTCTCCGAGTCGCTCCGGTTTCCGGACATTTTATTTTCGACGACTAGGTTTTGTTAGTCTAAGAACAGGCTACTAAGAAAGCGTCTAGTGCTCTGCTATTGAAGTCAGCATATCAACGACCCACAATCAGCAGACAAGAGTAAGGAGGGCGTTCCAGACAAAAATTGTCAAAAGGAAACTCCTCATGAGGGTACAAGAAACCCTCTTATAATTACTCTGGCGGTCGTCAGTATAGCGACTCGGGAAAGGGGCGTAGATCTGATCGGGACTATAAGTCAGATGTCCCCAGGCCGACGAGATGAGGTTTTTCGCGGGGAGAACGTGTTTCCTCCTCCCATAAGCCTCGCAGGTCATACAGGTGATGGTTTAGACCTCTATTTGAGAAATGTAGTCTCGGATGGCTTACGGCTATCATTCCGTGTAATAACCCCACTAACAAGTTGTCCGCGTTGGACAAATCTTCCATCAAATTCTTGCATAAGAGAGTTTCTCCTACCGGAGGTATAAGCTCTCTTATCAAACGAAGCAATACAGGTCATCGAGAATCGGGATTCTCAAAATTTTTACAGTCACCTGTTCCTCGTACCGAAGCCAGACGGTTCGTTCCGACTGGTAATAGACTTGAGCTGGATAACAAGCTTATCATGGCTCCAAAAGTTTATGTATGGAAATAATTCAATCGGTAAAAGCGAGCGTTCAAGTGATCGCCTATGCAGCAAGCATAGATCTAAGGATGTGTACTTTCATTGTCCTGGTACATGCGGCATTCTAAAAGTACCTGTGGTTCGCCGTACAAGGGAAGGTGTATCAGTTCAGAACAATATGCTTTGGTCTGAATATGACCCCCTGGGCGTTTTACTCGAATAATGAACTCGGTAGTGTCTTACTTACGAGCTCATTTGTCTGCGGTAACGTTGGCTTACTTGGATGACCTTCTACAGGGATACGGCAACAGAATTATTCTTCAGAACGATGTTCAGAGTCTGCTTCTATTACTCTGACGTCTCGGTTTCATTGTAAACGAGAAAAAGTCGGATCTAGCTCTGTACAAGTCGTCTATACACTCGAGACTCACAACAATCTGGTTCATCTGCCGTTATCCAGAGCGAAGTTAGTCAGTTGTTATGCTTGCTTTTGTCTACACTCACATGCATTAATAGTGAGGGAATTCATGCGACTGTTGGAGCTGTGTGAAGCGGTTGTGTATCTCATTCTGAGGGGCTGTCTGTGCGCACATCCCCTCCAGATATTGTTTACTCAGAACTGGAGTGTGATGACGCTTTCGCTTGAACCAGTATTGTTTTAACGGACCTAGTAAAACAAGAGTTCAAATTGGGCAGATATTCAGTGGGTAACTCAGGGAGTTCTGCTGCAACTGCCGGATCTGGCTTTCACGATTATGATGGATGTGAGTCAGATGGGTTGGGGGCGCGACACTAAGTCCCGCAGTCTGAAAGTGTCAGGGTCTTTGACCCTCGGTTCCAGGAGAACACATAAACATCAAAGAGATGATGTCAATATGGCTAGCGCTACAACATTGGATTCATATAATCAGGGACGTCCATGTTCAAATTTGGACGGACAACTCGACAGTAGTAGCGTACATTGGGAACCAGGGTGGCACCCATTCTGTTATGCCAACTAACGGAGAAGATTTTCCGATATGTCATGAACGACCATGTTCATCTTTCTATCCGTCATATACTGGGTCGTCTGAACGTACTAGCAGACTCACTTTATCGGAAAGGTTGCCTGTTGAAATTGGAGTGTACGCTCAACAAGCGAGTATTTGGGCAGATTTGCTACCAGAGGGATCGCCCCATGATAGATCTGTTTGCAACGCACCGGAACAATCTGTTACCGTCGTTTGTGTCGCTGTGCCCAGACCGTTGAGCGTATGCAGTAGACGCTCTGCCGATCTCATGGGGATGAATGGTAGGATATCCGTATCCTCCAATTCAGTTGATTCAGTAGATTTTGTTTAAGATCAAACAGTCTCATTGTAAATCCTACTAGTAGCACCTCTGTCATCACAGAAACCTTGGATCAGTCATCTCAAATATCTGTTATGGGATGTTCCCCAGAAGCTTCCTCCACAAGAGAACCTTCTTTATCAGTTAAGTTTTTTTTCTTCACATCCTTCTCCGCCCATAGTGGCATAATGGAGTCGGTTAGACGTGAGGGAACCATTGCAGTTCCTATATTATTTTATGACTAACACAAGAACGATTTATTAATGCGGGTGAAGAGTGTTCGGTATGACTTTAAATCCCCCCCCCCCCCCACTACCCTCTCTTTCTTTTTGAAGATTCCTTCAAAAGAAAAGGGGGGTGGGGGGGGGGGTGATTTTTTACCTCTCCTCCAGCTTGATAGGTATGTAACTATGAGGGAAGCTCTTTTGTCCGTAATTATATCCTGCATACAGCTGGAGTTTTATTAGTCCCCTACCGGCATCGCCAGAGGGGACTATAGGTTTGCACTCTGTCCATCCGTCAGTTTGTCAGTCTGTCAGTCACACTTTAGTTTCCCGGACTTTTTTGGGAAATGCTTCAATGGAATGATTTCATTTTTGGTAATCTATTATAGAACAATGACTTACAGATCAAGTTTGAGTTTCATGCTGATTGCATTATTCTTGTGTGAGTTATGGCCCTTGGAAATATGGAAAAGCACCAAAATATCAGTTTTCCAGACTTTTTTTTTGGAAACGCTTCAATGGAATTCATGCTGATCACATCTAGGTTATAACGTTTGTATAATTATTAATGCTCATTAGTCCAGTAGGGGACATTGTATTGCTTCATCGATATGTACGCTCTTGTTTTACATGGCATATGTTTGTGGGGGATATTCTCTCATTCTCCAGGCTAACCTTAAAAATTGGGATCTTGTTACATCCAACTAGCATAGTCTTCATGCTAAGTAATCGGAATTACTTGAACTGGGCTCCTTTTTGTATGATATGTCTTCTCTATTACTGTATAGAGAGACATACATTCAATTCCTAATAATTTTAATTTTCTTTCACCTTGGATTACAGGATTGGAACTATGTTGATCTACTAATTCTGAGGTCCTAGGCCCTCCACCATTTTATGATTCATCTAGTCTGGGCCATTGGTTTACAGTGTACAAAATTTATAAATGTAAAGTAATTTGTATATTTTTATACTTACCAATGGCCCAGACGGAGATGGCCCTCCCATGAGTGGGCACTCATACCTCCCTGCTGAATTTTTATGTAGTACTCTCTTCTACAAAGAATGATGTTGGCGCCAATTCCTGTCACTTCCTGACGTCTGCACATGCGTGGAGAGTAAATGTATGGAGGGCCAGATAGGACTTTTAATTTTCGGTTTTGCAAGCAAATCTTGGGGATTGGGGGTTCAAAATTTGTGTTTGGCCCTTAATAACTTTGAGTTAAGCACCTGCTAGTCTGGGCCATTGGTAAGTATAAAAATATACAAATTACTTTAAATTTATAATTAGCTCAACTTTGGCAAAGCCAAATTTGAGCTTTTTTCATGGCCCATCGTCCATCTGTCTGTTTATCTGTCCATCTGTCTGTCTGTACGGCTCGGGCTACAGGCTGTATTTATGAACCGATCTTTACGAAACTTCTTGTGTACCTTTGTTATGACTGTGGGACGAGAACAAGTGTTTTTGGGTGCGGTCCAGCCGCATTTTGTACCGATGATGCAGAAATCTGTTTTTTGTACAGAACTTCCATATGAAAGCTCTGATTTGAATAATTTTTTGTATGAATGTTTAGTACCATGAGATACATCACATATCGTACGGGTTTTTTTCTCGTGCTTAAATTATGCAAATTAGACTAACTTTGATTTATTTAGTGTTACTTTCAGCACTCGGTGCAAATGCCAATACGGCTCGGGCTAGAGGCCACATTTATGAACCGATCTTTACAAAACTTCTTGGGTACCTTTGTTATCAACATGGGACGAGAACAAGTCTTTTTGGGTCCGGTCCGAAATTCAAGATGGCCGATGGCAGCCATTTTGTTCAAAATTAGGGGCAATCAGATATTTGCACAGAACTTCCACATGAAAGCTCTGATTTGAATAATTTTTTGAATGAATGTTTAGTACCATGGGATACATCACATATGATACGGGTTTTTTTCTCGTGCAGAAAAAATGCAAATTAGATGAACTTTGATTTTTTCAGTGCTTCTTACACACAGTAAGTACACATGTCAATACGGCTCAGGCTAGAGGCTGGAGGCTCTATTTATCAACCGATCTTCACAAAACTTCTTGGGTACCTCTGTTATCACCTTGGGATGAGAACGAGTGTTTCTGAGTGCGGTCTGAAATTCAAGATGGCTGCCAGTGGCCATTTTGTACCGAAATTAGGTCTAATCAGTTTTTTGTACACAACTTCTATACGGCTCAGGCTAGAGGCCGTTTTTATGAACCGATCTTTACAAAACTTCTTGGGTAACTTTGTTATCACCGTGGGATGAGAACGCGTGTTTTGGGGTGTGGTCCGAAATTCAAGAGGGCCACCAGCGGCCAGTTTGTACCAAAATTAGTGTAATCAGTCTTTTGTACAGAACTTCTGTATGAAAGTTCTGATTTGAATAAATTTTTGTATGAATGTTTAGTAACATGGAATACATCACATATAGTACGGGTTTTATTCTCGTGCAGAAATTATGCAAATTAGATGAATTTTGATTTATTTAGTTCTACTTATACACTGTAAGTGCACATGTCAATACAGCTCAGGCTAGAGGCTGTATTTATCAACTGATCTTGACGAAACTTCTTGAAAAACATTGCATTGGTTGTTTGTGCCAAGATCTGTTCCATATACTTTTCAGATTTGTTCCCCCCTTAAAATCATATATAGTTCCCAGCCTCCAGTTACAGGTCTTCACCATTGTTATCATTGGATTCTCCTTTTTCAGTTAAAGGTTATTCAACCATTTTTAGCTCAACTTTGGCAAAGCCAAATTTGAGCTTACGCCATGGCCTGTCGTCCGTCTGTCCATTTGTCCGTCAACAATTGGATACGGCTCGGGCTAGAGGCCGTATTTATGAACCGATATTTACGAAACTTCTTGGGTACCTTTGTTATGACCGTGGGACGAGAACGAGTGTTTTTGGATGCGGTCCGAAATTCAAGATGGCTGCCAGCCGCCATTTTGTACCGACGATGCAGAAATCTGTTTTTTGTACAGAACTTCCATATGAAAGCTCTGATTTAAATAATTTTTTGTATGAATGTTTAGTACCATGGGATACATCACATATGATACGGGTTTTTTTCTCGTGCGTAAATTATGCAAATTAGACTAACTTTGATGTTTTTTGGTGTTACTTTCAGCACTGTAAGTGCAAATGCCAATACGGCTCAGGCTAGAGGCCGTATTTATGAACCGATCTTTACAAAACTCCTTGGGTACCATTGTTATCACTGTGGGACGAGAACGAGTGTTTTTGGGTCCGGTCCGAAATTCAAGATGGCCGATGGCTGCCATTTTGTACAAAATTTGGTGCAATCAGATTTTTGCACAGAACTTCCATATGAAAGCGCTGATTTGAATAATTTTTTGTGTGAATATTTAGTAACATGGGATACATCACATATAATACGGGTTTTTTTCTCGTGCAGAAATTGTGCAAATTAGATGAACTTTGATTTTTTCAGTGCTACTTACACACAGTAAGTACACATGTCAATATGGCTCGGCCTAGAGTCTGTATTTATGAACCAATCTTCACGAAACGTCTTGTGTACCTTTGTTATCACATTGGGACGAGAACGAGTGTTTCTGGGTGCGGTCCAAAATTCAAAATGGCTGCCATTGGCCATTTTGTACCGAAATTAGGTCTAATCAGTTTTTTGTACACAACTTCTATACAGCTCAGGCTAGAGGCCGTATTTATGAACCGATCTTTACGAAACTTTTTGGGTATCTTTGTTATCACCGTGGGATGAGATCAAGTGTTTTTGGGTGTGGTCCGAAATTTCAAGATGGCCACCAGCAGCCATTTTGTACCAAAATTAGTGCAATCAGTCTTTTGTACAGAACTTCTGTATGAAAGTTCTGATTTGAATTAATTTTTATATGAATGGAATACATCACATATAGTACAGGTTTTTTTCTCGTGCAGAAATTATGCAAATTAGATGAACTTTGATTTATTCAGTGCTACTTATACACTGTAAGTGCACATGTCAAAACGGCTCGGGCTAGAGGCTGTATTTATGAACCGATCTTCACAAAACTTCTTGGGTACGTTTGTTATCACCTTGGGACGAGAACGAGTGTTTCTGGGTGCGGTCCAAAATTCAAGATGGCTGCCAGTGGCCATTTTGTACCGAAATTAGGTCCAATCACTTTTTTGTCACAACTTCTACACAGCTCATATTTGTGAACTGATCTTCACGAAACTTATAGGGTACCTTTGTTTTCACCTTGGGACAGGAATGAGTGTGTTTTGGGGTGCCTTTGTTATCACTGTGCTATGAGAACAAATATTTTGGGGTTCAGTCAGACCCACTCTGGGACTCAAAGATTTTTTCTAGTTTAGCATCTGACTGTCACCCACCTTTACAATTCTTTACCTATACATTTGTTACAGGCAACGGTCAGTATTTATGTACAGACCGTTACAATACTTTATATGTACCTTTGTTATCAGGTCATTACCTAGATGTTTGTCATTGCTGTGTCACATACTATACATGTACATGTCTTGACAAGTTGAGCTACAGTGTCATTGACACTTTCATTTAGTTTTCCATAGCCAAGCCAAAATCCCATTTAAACTAAATTATGCATGACATTCGATTAGAAATGCCACAAATATGATTATATTAGATCTCATGCTTTGAGTACATGCTCAGAACCATTGCAAGGCCTTCTTGCACTCAAGGGATGAAACACCACCACCACCCGTGCTGTTGTGTAGATTTTGAGGGCTAAAACATAAAACAAACCACGAACATGAACATTTGATGGCCAAAAAATAATTACAAAAAACAAGCTATTAATTGAAAATGGATTGTGTTTTCATTTTTGGAATTCACTAAAAAAAACTAGGGCTGTCGTGACTATCATTTTTTGTAATCGACTAATCGTGACCAGTAATCAACGGTTAGTCGATTAATAGTCGCTTCCCATGATTTTTTAGCAAATCATTCTTCTGTTCGTAAAACTCTGAAAATGACAATGGCACCAGTGTGTTCAGATGAAGTGGGGTTGTGGGAACAACAAATCGGTCCCGACTGAAGCTACATGTAGTCTAATCTTGGACCCTCAGTCCGTAATATAATTTTTGGGGTTGGTACGTCCTGTAGGACGTACCAACCCCAAAAATAATATTACTGACTGCGGGTCCAAGTTTGAACTAGATTGAAGCCGATGAATTAAAATGAATTTACCAAAGAACGTTCCTGCATATGTTTCCTTTCTGCAATAAGTTTCTCGAAATTTTGAACATTGAGATCTATGCATTCCCTCGTCAGTTGTTAAAATTGGATCTTAGTCTGAAGTTCCGAACTTTAAGAAGTGATCTGACGTTCTGACTTTCATCATAATTTTGTCACTTCTGCGCTTTGGGTTTTCCAATGGGTGCATTCGTGTGTACAAGACTGGAGAAATTCAGAAGAATCTATTCTCGAGTAACTGTGAGTGTTCTTTCTTACACAGTCAGTGACAGTCGTACAATCTTCCGGATATGAATGTTAACTATGGTTAGATATTTAAAGTTATTCACCTTCATTGATCATTCACCTCACAAAACAATGCAATTTAGCCCCGTCGTGTAGCAGACGTGTACCGCCTTGAAAATGAACGACGATCGACTAAAAATAAAAAACATCGACTACTTCAATAGTCGACTGTTAGTCGACTAATCGAATAATCGCGACAGCCCTAAAAAAAACAATGAAGGGTTTAAAGCTCAGAATGAATAGTTTAAAGCTGAGAATGAATAGTACTGGCTGGTTTTGGCCATTATGTTTGGTAAAGAGTTGATATAGATGAGATTTACACTAAGGCTGTAGAGTCAGAGGGTTAGTTATTCAATTAAAAATGAACATGTTTATAACCAGAAAGGGTTAGTCACAGTTTCTGGTTATAAAAAAGTGGTAACTGGTATATCACAAGCTACATGAAAATATACACTGACTAAGGCTGTAAAAATGCATAGGGTTAGTTGGTTACATGTTGTCACATTGTTTTCAGGATTCAAGGAACTATTGGAAATTGTACTGGATTGTAGAATTGTTTTTAAAGTGAATTCCAAAACAAAAATGAAAACATATTCTATTTTGAATTAATAGTGTGTTAAAAGTAAAAAATAAAATAAAAAACTGCTCGCCCACATGCAGTTTTACACAAAAATGGCTTGAGAAACAAAAATTTACTTTGTGGGGCCTATTTCAGAAAATTTAAATGGCCAGGTGACACACAATCTAATTATTGTCTTTTTCTGTACTCTAGTGTAACTATAGCATTTTTCATCATTACAGGAGTGCAAGGGAGTGAACACATGGTCTTCAAATCAGCCTTGGTCCCAGGCGTGCGTTCCAGGTTATCCGGCAAATTGTGGAGATGGCAGACAGATGACCAATCCTCTTCATAAACCATTACATATGCAGTGGAGTGACCCAATGTCCAGTCGAAATGTCTGGCCACAAGGTATATATCAGGAATTAACAGAGATAAGTTTGCTTGTGCCTTTAGTGTTTTTTAGAACGTGTGAATTTGCATCTGACATTTACTGGCGGACCAGTTCTGTGAATCTGACGTGAGATTTTGTTATTCAGAATAAAGAATGGTAACCTACCAGTTAACCTTTACATAATGTAACTGGAATCTCTGGCCAAAACTGCTTACAAAATTCACCTTTGAAATTGTATTATTGTCCCCCAACATTTTCTTATTAGCCTACCTTACAATTGTTTACTACAGGCTTGCACTACAGTGGAAGTCCAGAAAAATGGTGCAAAAGCACCAAGAAAAAATAAGCCAAAACTGGGTCGAGTGCTGCCGGCACACACCCAGTAGGGGACGCTCTTCTGCTAGTACAGATCCACGGCTTCCGGTACCAGTGCACAGTCAGTAACTAGTTTGTTTCTGCTCTCTAACTAAAATTCTGCTTGGCCAACTGAATCCAAACTTGGTATGTGGGATAGACATGATGAGAGAAGAACCCTATTTATTTTGGGATCATTGTGCTAAAGGTCAAGGTCACAATTTTTATCAAGTGCTCTGTAATTAAAGTTCCACTTGACCGACTGAAACCAAACTTGACGTGGGTTGGGCATGATGAGAGGAAGAACTCTATTCATTTTGGTATCATTGTGCCAAAGGACAAGGTCACAGAGACCTTGAATTTCAATTTTTATCAGTGTTGGTTTCTGCTCTCAATTTAAGTTTCCCTTGGCCAGCTGAAACCCAGCTTAGCATGTGGGTTAGACATGATGAGAGGAAGAACCCTATTTATCTTGAGGCCATCATGCCAAAGGTCAAGGTCACAGTGACCTTGAACTTTGACATTTACCAGAGTTTGCTTCTCTAATTGAAATGTTGCTTGCTGATCGATACTAAACTTGGCTTATGGGTTGAAAATGCTGAAAAGAAGAAATCTATTTATTTTGGGGTTATTGTGTCAAAGGTAAAGGTCACTTTGACCTTGAATTTAAAATTTTATTGGTCTAGATCGAAACCAAACTTGTCATGTCATCAAATACAGGTAATCTTATTTGTATTATTTCAGTAAATGATACCAACTGTGGCTGTGTTAATTTAATGTAATATATTACCAAGATCACTGTATCAGGGTGAATATATTTTCGAGGGGATTGGCCACCCTTGGCAGCTTCCTCTTGTTTTTTTTTTTACCTGGAAATCTCTTCTGTGACACTATTTTGCACTTCTAGGACAAATATTTAACCAACTATACCTTGTATGACAGAGCTCGTAGAGCTATGTCAAACAAGATATAGTTGGTTAAATTTTCAACTACATTGTCAGAAAGTTTCACTGCTGAAAACATTGGTTTGCCACATAATAGTGTAAGTAGTTAAATTTCTGATTCCAACTATTTTCAGAACTGTCTTGTGAAGAAACAAAAAAAAGTCTCCCTCCCTCACCATAAAATTGAGTAAAAATTGCCTGAGAAACCCCAAAAAAATTTATAGGGCTAAGTAGTATGTTTGGAATAGCAGGGTTTGCACAAGTACTAGTCTTGAAGAGTTCTTGAATTTCACTTTTGTATTGACTTGAAAATTGTTGTTGTTTATCATCCTTAGCAAGTAGTTGAATTTGAGTAAAAATCCCTGGTAAGTTAGTATCAGCTGAATAAAAAATAAAAAGAACAGATAAAAAAAGCGTCTATAAATCAAGATGACAGGTTGAGAATTTCAATCCTTGTGGTTGGCACTGAGGTCCTGTAAATATTTGAAAAACAAAGCAAATCTTGAATAAGTTTTGTGATTTTATTTTATTAGGTTTTGAACCCAGACTAAATATTTTAGATCTTTTCATGGTGAGATCATTTGGTATCAGAATTGTGCATGGTTTCAAAAATAAATGTTGGCCTGTTATCGGTGCATCAGTCATCGGGTAGAGCATTTTGTTTGTGTCTGAAACCAATCTTTACTTCAAGAAACAACACACTGCATGCAGAACAAGAAGAACTAACAGATAAATTTGAATGGATGGCATGTTGGAGGAACAACTGTATTTATTATTTTTCTAGGCGTACTCACCAATATTTGCATAACCCTGGAAATAATGACTGGAATTCTTTCTTGGCATGAGGAATGATAAGGAATGATCGTTTGTTTCTTTCTGTTTCTTGAGTTACAATTAAACTTGAGGGGCAAATTTAATACTCTCTACTTTGCGGAGTTAAAATAAAGACCAGGTCGCATCATGCTTCCTAGTGATATAACTGAATAAAAAAGGCATAGTTGTCTAAAATTCTGTTTGAAATAACGATACATTTCACTGAAACATGTTCTTATGTCATTAAAAACTTTATTGACAAATGAATTGTGTAAGTTAAAAGGAATGTCATAGGCCATGCCCAAACAAAACTTCATCAATCTCCTTTTCCACTTGATGGCAGGGTGCTGTCATGCAAAGCAACACTGAGTTAAATTTAATTCTGATTTTGACCATTTCCAAGAAACTGATAACACATTTTGTAAATGTGGAGTTCAATATAAACCCAGATGACATGAAGTTGGTTGAACTTTGTCTCAGAAAGAGTTCATTCTGGCTATTTGGAATTGGAAAGTTTTGCTCTTTTGAGTTTCATTTGTGGATTATTATGATTGGCCATACGTTTCAGTTGGGTAAAACGATGAACATAGACGATCACCTGTTGCGTATAAAAAAATGAACATGGTATAAAAAGCATATAAGGATTTCATTGTTTATTAAATTTTATTTTGAAAGTCTTTTTAATATGATAAGATAAATATTAATTACTTTTCATGTTGAAACAATATGAGCGAGCAGGAGTAGGTAGAAAAGGCCGATTCTGTATCACTTGTACATGATTTTGTACATGTACACGTACATGTATGTACACCACCATAGGATTCAGTGTTAAAATCGTGTACAAGTGCAAAAAATGTCGTTTTTTATGGTGATACAGAAACGGCCATTGTTTTAGATCGCACTTTTAACGTTCAAATACCTGTTGGCGAATGCGTACATTCGACACATCGCTCAAGAGTGAAAAAATGTATGAAATTTTAAGAAAATATAATTAAAAATTTGTTCTCTACGTTCCCATCGCGGATTAGACCATCGATCTATCGTTGGTGAATGCGAGCAAAAAACGTTTTGCAGATTCTGTATCAGCATCAAAGAGCAGTTTGCCGATTCTGTATACCAAAGTATGTATAAGTAGGTATACATTCACCAACGAATGTTCGAACGGTTAAAGTGCGATCCGATCGGGGAAACCCATTTGCCGATTCTAGATCAGAAAATCGACCTCTGTATGGTACATGGAAAAAAGGTGATACCGAACCGGCAAACCACTGCCACATTCCCGATCGTGTTTGGGACGGTATAGGGTGCGATTTGATCGGTGAAAAACGATTTGCCGATTCATCTCTTGAATTTTGTGAGATGAATCGCATTTAATAACGTGGATATAATGGCTAGAGCAATGTATACCAAAAACCAAAAGCTCGAAGAGCTTGAAATAAGTAATCACCCAATCACTTCACGTTCCTAACGCTAATTAACCAATCAGATTGCTTGATTCTCGTAACCTAAACTTAATCATACAAAGTTATCTCCCCTTGTCGTGGGGGTGGGGGTCACGCCCATCAGAAAAATCAAAGTTTCGAGAAGGTGGTGTCGTGACCTATCAAATTGAAGGTCTCGATGAGTGGATTAAGAAAATCGTAATTTTAACCCTCGTCGTGGGGTGGGGTCACGACCAGAGCTGAAAAATGACTTCCTTTTTACATATCCAGGCATGTGAGGTATTAATATGAAGGGCTCGATGAATACATTACAAAAATGACATTTTTTCATTTTATGTGGGGGTGGGGGTCACGCCCATCATAAAAATCGATAGTTTCGAGAAGGTGATCACGTGACCTATCAAATTGAAGGTCTCGACGAGTGGATTAAGAAATTTGTAATTTTAACCCTCGTCGGGGGTGGGGTCATGACCAGAGCCAAAAAACGACTTCCTTTTTACAAATCCAGGCATGTGAGGTATTAATATGAAGGGCTCGATGAATACATTACAAAAATGACGTTTTTTATTTTATGTGGGGGTGGGGGTCACGCCCATCAGAAAAATCGAAGTTTCAAGAAGGTGGTCACGTGACCTATCAAATTGAAGGTCTCGACGAGTGGATTAAGAAGATCATAATTTTAACCCTCATCGTGGGGTGGGGTCATGACCAGAGCCGAAAAACGTTGTTCTTTATACAAAGTCAGGCATGTGAGGTACTGATATGAAGGCTCGATGAATACATTACGAAAATGACATTTTTTTCATTTTATGTGGAGTTGGGGTCACGACCAGAGATGAAAAACGTTTTCCTTTTTATAAATCCAAGCATGTGAGGTACTGACATGAAGGGCTTGATGAATACATTACAAAAATGACATTTTCCACCCTCGCCGTGGGGATGGGGGGTTAACACCGATCAGAAAATCAAAAGTTTCGAGAAGATAGTCGTGTGACCTATCAAATTAAAGCTATCGACAAGGATATTATGAAAATCATAATTTTTCCCTTCTTATAACGGTGGAGTTGGGACCATCTTGAAATTGAAAGTATTAAGAAGAGGTAGTTATGGAACATATTAAATTGAAAAAACAACAAGTTGAATCTGATGCATCATTCATTTTTAGCTTAACTTGACATCGTCAAGATAAGCTATTGCCATCACGCGTGCGGAAGTCTGTGAGTCTGTGACGTCTGTTCACATTTTCCTTTAGCACGGGCTACACCCTGCAGTTCTTGTCTGATCGTCATGGAATTTCATATGCTGCAGGTTTGGGGTCATGTCTAGATGAGAATGTCCCCTTTTGGTCGCGATCGGGCAACTGGTATGGCTGCCCGAGCCCAAAACCCGAAAACCATTAGCACAGTCTACAGGTCGTATTTATGAAGGGATTTCATTGTAACTTGGTAGGATGCCTCTGTATAATGCCTAGATGAGAACGTCCCCTTTTGGGCATGATCTATCAACCGTGATGGCTTCCCAAACCCAAAACCCAAAAACTTTTAGCACAGTCGGCAGGTCATGTTTAATGTGGAGGGATTTCATTGTAACTTGGTAGGATGACTCCCTATGATGTCTAGATGAGAATTTCCCCATTTGGGCATGATCTGCCAACCGTGACGACTGCCCGAGCCCAAAACCCGAAAACCTTTACCACAGTCTACAGGTTATATTTATTGAGGAATTTCATTGTAACTCGTGGGTTGACTTCATACAATGTCTAGATGAGAAAGTCACCTTTTGGGCATGATTGGGCAACTGTGACGGCTACAGGGGCCCAAAGCCTGAAAACCTTTAGCACAGTCTAGAGGTCATATTTATGAAGGGATTTCATTGTAACTTGGTAGGATGACTCCAAATAATGTCTAGATGAGAACGTCCCATTTTGATCGTGATCATGCAGCCTTGATGGGTGCCTGAGCCCAAAAACCTTTAGCATAGGCAAAAGGTCATATTTATGGAAGGATTTCATTGTAACCTGTTAGGTTGACTCCATGTAATGCCTAGATGATGACATCCCCTTTTGATCGTGATTGGTCAGTTGTGATGGCTACTAGTGCCCGAAGCCCGAAAACCTTGAGCACAGTCTACAGGTCATATTTATGAAGGGATTTCCTTGTAACTTCTTGAGATCACTCCAGATGATGCCCAGATGAGATTGTCCCTTATGGTTGTGATCATTCAGCCATGATGGCTGTCCGAGCCCGAAGCCCGAAAACCTTTAGCACAGTCTACAGGTCATATTTATGAAGGGATTTCATTGTAACTTGGTAGGTTAACTTCATATAATGTCTAGATGAGAATGTCCCCTTTTGGACATGATTGGGCTACTGTGACGGCTAAAGGTGCCCGAAGCCCAAAAACCTTTAGCACAGTCTACAGGTCATATTTATGAGGGGATTTCATTGTACCTTGGTAGGATGACTCCAAATAATGTCAAGATGAGAACATCCCATTTTGATCGCGATCATTCAGCCTTGATGGGTGCCCGAGCCCAAAAACCTTTAGTATAGGTAAAAAGTCATATTTATGGAAGGATTTCATTGTAACCTATTAGGTTGACTCCATATAATGCCTAGATGATAACATCCCCTTTTGATCGTGATTGGTCATCTGTGATGGCTACAAGTGCCCAAAGCCCAACAACCTTGAGCACAGTCTACAGGTCATATTTATGAAGGGATTTCATTGTAACTTCGTAGGATCACTCCAGATGATGCCCAGATGAGATTGTCCCCTTTGGTTGCGATCATTCCACCATGATGGCTGCACGAGCCCGAAGCCCTAAAACCTTTAGCACAGTCTACAGGTCATATTTATGAAGGGATTTCATTGTAACTTGGTAGGTTGACTTCATATAATGTCTAGATGAGAACGTCCCCTTTTGGACACGATTGGGGAACTGTGACGGCTTCAGGGGTCCAAAGCCCGAAAACCTTTAGAACAGTCTACAGGTCATAATTATGAAGGGATTTCATTGTAGCTTGGTAGGATGACTCCAAATAGTGTCCAGATGAGAATGTCCCCTTTTGGTTGCGATCATTCAGCCATGATGGCTGCCAGAGCCCAGAGCCCAAAAACCTTTAGCACAGTCTACAGGTCATATTTATTAAGGGATTGCATTATAACTTGGTAGATTGGCTTCATATAATGTCTAGATGAGAACCTCCCCTTTGGACACAATTGGGAAACTGGCGGCTACAGGGGCCCGAAGCCCGAAAACCTTTAGCACAGTCTACAGGCCATATTTATGAGGGGATTTTAATGTAACTTGATAGGATGACTCGTTTTGGAATAATTTCACTGTAACTTGGTAACTTTTGTTGATATACGTTAACTGTGAGGGCCACATACATTAACTGTGAGGTCATATTAACCCACCCCTCAGCTCTTTAGTACAGTGTACACCTCATATTATTTTTATCATAAACATAGCACACAGGGAACAGAAATGAACATATTCCCAATTATCACAATTCTTGTCTTATTTCATAATCCTTTCATAAACATTGAACATTATCCTTTTCATCAAACACAACACACAAGTTAAGCTACAGTGTCATTGACACTTTCATTGATATATGCGTTAAAACGAGAAGTATGTTTTCAATATATGATTGTTATGCAAATTGGAGAGGCACTCGCTTTTTAACAAGTCACGCCTTAAGATGTTTCCTTCAATAATAACTCTGTTTACTGAACCATAGATTTGTCAATAAAGTTGATCTTCTAATTTTCTACATATTGAGGATAGCCTATTTCACCATTTCCGAAAAAGGGTCAATCCAAACTATTTACTTTTTAGGAAACAATGCCCACGTCGAGAAGACATTACAAAACTAAACGAATATAACCTTGATTAAATTCAAATAAAACCATTTGTCACGTGTTAGAAAAGATTTGTAAACAGTCTAAACGCACATGTGGAAAAGTTGTTTTGTTTTGTTTTTTACAACAGGAGTTAAAATATTTTAAGATAGGTAGTGTTATATAAATACAGCAACAACAAAAAACAGTGTTTACAGTGTGTCAGCGTATATGTATGACTGAATGAAAATGAGAAAAAAGCTCTTTTTCTAATCACCTGATAGCGAAGCATTACATCAGTTGTCGCGATATTGATGTCATCCAACAGCATCTGATGTTCTGCAGTTTCTTCCCTGGAAGTCTCTGTTTTGCATCAGATGGTGTATTTTTGGTAACTGATTTCGGGCCTGGGTGCCTGGAGTCTTATTTTAGTGTTTTTACACCCATTGTTTACATTTACAACAGCCCTCTGTGTGAGGGGGGGATTTCTAAAAAATAATATCTTGATGTTATTTTAATCATAACTAGATACATTATTATTGTTCATAAGTGTTGAATAAATTGTTTAAAATATTTTTAAAATTTTTGTCCACACTTAGGCTTGGGATCCATTGGGGCTCAACGTTACTTTTCAGAAACTTGGGCTGTTCTGAAAAAATATTTTTTCAAAATATTTTGATTTCAATTATTTTTTCTATATTAATGGATCATATTATTATTATGTATTTTGATTGCCAGGGGTTAGTGCGAGTACCAGGACTTGTTTTCTTTTCACATTGAAAGGATATTGATCAATTGTTTTAAGAGGAAGTCTTCCTCTGACTTATTATCATTCTATATGTGGTCAGTGTACTCGCATTAACTCCTGTTCTGTATCGTATGATTTCGATGACAATATGGGAAGCGTATGTCACGGTATGTTATTGGGGATTTGGACACTCCGGTCCTTTCCCCGCAGGGTCACTCTACTTTATCAATTTCTATTTCAGACGATCAAGATTAGGGTGATGTATCTGTGATGTCTTCCAACAGTGTGCCTCCGTCGTCACAATTAATGAAGGGCTAGCAGAAAAGTGCTCATGTAAATACGCCAATTGCCTAACGGGACCCTAGTAGGTTCGACGGCCTTTGACGTCCGCTAGCTCGCCCGGTGTAGCGTCCATTCACCGAATGGTTCGGCAGCCGGGTTCGTCCGTTGCGGTCTAGAAGGAATTTTGGGGTGATGCGAGCACTATAAATTAACCTAATGCACACCCAGTGACGGCGGATCGGAGGGAGAACGCAGGAAGCCTTTTAGTCCGGTTCATAGCTCGTCCCGGTCCATCCAGACGGCAAGCGAGAGAGGCCCCTCTCTCGTTCAACAACATCTGGCCCCAGATGTTGTGGTACAAAATGTGTCGCAAGCGGAGCATACGTCCGTCGCTCGGGACGCTCCGTTGTATAGGCAGTCCGCTGAGACTGCTAAGGCTTCCTCTTCTCGTCAGCGCACACGACCGCACCTTGGCTGCGTGACCGCCGATATATTACCAGCTTCGCCGATCAAGGATTCTTCGGCGACCAGGTCACACCATCCGGTAGCCAGGGACACGAGGCCTGCAGACTCCGGACGTTCGCATAGGAAGTGTGCGGGAGTCAACGTACACGGAGCTTCCGGCGGCAATGCATCGTAAGACCGCTACTGCACAGGCCTCGGGAACGGACGTGCTTTCCTAAATAGCACAGTTTATCGCAGCATCCCAGCATCAACTGAATCTGTCGCATATATTTTATCCGACGATGCTGGGTCGGGACGCTCCGCGGAAGCGGGTACGGACGTCCGAAAGTTTCATCCGGTCCGACAGGATACCGAAAGGGATTCGGAGGATTTCGAGCTTTCCCTTTCGGAACAACATATGCTGTTGTGTATGTCATCTGACTTGGTCTTCTACAGCTTCTTTCGTCGGACCAGAATGCTGCGATGCCGGATAAGAAACTGATAGCGTCGGTGGACTTTGAAATTTTTGATTCGGTTCAGGGACATCGTCCCTCAGTTCCGACATAGTCCAATAATGTCACACAAACTTTCGAATTATTGAACGACGCTATATATATTATTATTTTATGCTTGCTAACCAAGCATTTCTGGTTTCTTGTTCGAAGAGTTATGGAGATGTCTTTCAAAAGTGTGCCTCTGTCGTCATAGTTAATGAAGAGTTAGCGGCAATAAGTGCTCATGGAATATGTCTATCGCCTACGGAGTGACATTCGCTAGCTCACCCGGTGTAGCGTACATTCATCGAATGGTTCGGCTGCCGGGTTCGTCCGTTGTGGTCTAGGAAGGAGATTTGGGTGATGCGAGCACTTTAATTACTTTAGTACTCACCCAGTGACGGCAGATTGAGGACAGATCGGAGGAAGCCTGTTAGTCCGGTTCCTGGCTTGTCCATTTCCGTCCGGGCTGTGAGCGAGAGAGGTCCCTCTCTCGCCCAACAACATAGGGGACCGCATGTTGTGGTTCAGATATTTTACATTCGGAGCATATGTCCGTTGGTCGGGACGCTCCGTTATATTGACAGTCCGAGAGACTGTCTTTAATGCTTCCTCATCCTCACAGCAGGGCACACGACCGCACATTGGCTACGTGACCTCGAGTATCCGATCAGTTTCGGCATTCAGTGATTCCACGGCGAATAGGTCGCGCCATCCGGTAGCCGAGGGACACGAGGCCTATACGCTCCGTTCGCTCGCATATTGGTAGTATGCACGGGGTAACGATCACGGAGCTTCCAGCGGCAATGCATCGTAAGACCGCTTCTCCTCAGGCCTCAGTGACGGACATGCTATCCGAGTTAGCACAGTTGTTTCGCAGCATCCCAGCAATTGACAGTTTCTCGGTCGAATCAGGAATTATCCGACGGCGCTGGGTCGGTGCGGTCCGTGGTTGCATCAGGTACGGACGACCGAACGCTTTATAGGGTCCGACAGGATGGCGAAAGGGATTTGAAAGATTTCAAGTTTTCCCTTTAGTATTATCGGAAGATGCCTTTCATATCTTCTGGCATTATCTTCCAGTGATTATTATTTCGGACTTCATTGCTGCGATCTTGGATAAGAGACTTATAGCGTCATTGGACTCGGATTTTTCGATCGGTTCAGGGACATTGTCCCTGACTTACCGACGCAGTCCAATATTTATTGTCATTACAACATGTGTTTTATTTTTCGACGCTATATATATATATATATACAAGCCTGCTACTAAGCATGATAGTTTAGTTTCTTGTCCGCGTTGCTCATTTCTGCCATTTTATCATTTATACATATAGTTTATTTTGGCAGAGCAGGGCATACCGAGAGTTCATATGCGTCTAGACGGTGTGATTAAAGACTGCATATATTCTTTTTCGCCGTTTATATCTTTTCCAATTTCAATGTTGGGAACGACATTATGTATAGTAGACTTAACTTAGACGCTTTATTATACGTAATCCGCCTTACTGAGGCGTTATCATTACGTCTTCAAGAAAAGATTTACGGGATATTATTCTCAATGTAATTTCTTTTGAGGGCAGTAGTTTGTTCACGTATAACTCCGCCCTTCAGTGGCTGATTGGAGTTAGTTAGACGTGACGCAGCCCTAGCTACATCCACACGCGTGGATAGTAAGGTTAAGAACTCTCTCAGAGTCGCTTCGTTCTCGGAGGAGCTTCTCTTCGACGGCAACTTTTCGGCAATCCATGAATTGCTCGATTTACATTTTCTCTTGTCTATCTAGTGTTACAAGAGATTCAGACTGGGGCAAACATTCGGTGGTTGACTCAGAGAGTGCCGCCGCAGTTGCCGGACCCGAGTGTGGCTGTTATGACGGTTGCCAGTCAAACAGATTGGGATATAATACTGATCCCTACGGATTCGAAGTGCCAGGGTCTTTGGGTTCCGCAGTCTTTTAGCAATCAGTTTTCTTCCGCGGAATAATGTTTTTTAGGCTTGCTTTATGTCATTGCATGAACATTATTCAGAAACGCATGCCCAAATTCCTGTCCTTTAATTCGACAGTAGTGGCGTATCTCCGGAACCAGGGAGGCACTCTTTCGTTTCCGTTATTCAATTTAATGGAAAGAATCCGTCTGTTGGTTATAGTACACCAAGTTCAGTTTTGGTCCGTCATATTCCGGGTCGTCTGATTGTTTTATCGGACTCCTGTTCTCTTACGGGTCGCTTGTTGCTGTCAGAATGGACTCTCAACAAACAAGTATTCAACCAGATTTGCTATCTATGAGAGCGCCCAATGATGATTTATTTATGACACAGCTTGCTAATCAATTGCAGACGTATGTGTTGGCTTGTCCAGATCTCTGAGCTAATATTGTTAACGCTCTATTGATCTATAGGACGGAATGATAGGATACGCGTATCCTCTGGCGCTGTTGTTTTAGCAGGTATTGCTAAGATAAACAACCACAATACATTTCTGTTGATAGCATCTCTATCTTCACAGAGATCATGAGTAATTTACTCTCTTGTCTACTGTGGGTCTTAACGTGAAATCTTCCTCTATGTGAGGATCTTTTTCACTGTGTAAATCGTGTCATCTTTATCACAACCAGCAAGGTCGCAACCTTCATGTATTCCGTTGTGTGGTCCGTATTGCATTGTAAGCACTGTACTGGACGAGCTTTGGACGCGATTTCTTACTATAGGAGATCCTCTTCTTCGCTATTCTATGCGGCTAAAGTGGAGGCTCTTCCGTCATGGTGTAGGGATCATTATGTTCATATTGTTGATCCCTCCATACTACTCATTGCTATTTTTTAGTATACTTGTTTCACAAGATCTACTGCAGCCTGTTATTATTTAGGTTATAGGTTTATGTTACCTCATACCTATGCACTCTACGATAGTTTACAATTGAGTCTTTTGTCTCTTTATCTAAGTCAGTTAGTAACTTTTTGATAAATAGACTTAGAATCTTTAGATTAAATTCCTATACGGATTTTAACTTCGGTTCTTATTTAGCTAAGTAATCATTTGAGCCTCTGGAAACAGTAGTTTTCAAATTCTGACCTTTTAGACAGTAATTCTGTTGGTTTCTCTTTTACTGTAGAGTCAGTGAGTTTCATGCACTATCGATGGATGATTTTCACTTTCGTAGTTTCGGAATCAATACTTCCGTTACTATTTAGGTTGGATTGTTGCATAAGAGTTAGGCTCCTATTATCCGGAACCTATTATTTTAAGGTCCTTCCGTCTTCGTATGGGCATAGGCCTTTACTCTTTCCGGGTACAGTTTATGTATTTATAAACAGATACCTGTTTATTACTATGGGCGTAAGCTTCTTCTGTCTTTGATGTCTAGTAGAAGGACGTTACTCTCCATTTTATTGTTAATGGATTCTATTAACTATCGGTACTGCTTATGGTATATCATTGACTTAGCAGTTGTGCTTAAGATTTCGGCTCATGAAGTAAGAGTTCTTCTACTTCTTGGGCTTACATTAATAGTGTCGCTATTATAGATTTTTGAAGGCCACTCATTGCGCTCAGCCATCCACATTCATGAATTTTATCTCAGAAATATCGAGTCCATTTCTGGAGGCCTCTATTGTTAGGTCTATTATCTACTGCTCAGAATGTCATTCACTTAACAGTTGCTACTATAGCTAGGTAGGCTGTCTGTTTCGGCAGTGTCTCCGTTCGGCTGCCCTCTTCGCTCTGGGCTATTTGACCCAGGGCAAGAAAAAGGGGGGGGGGGGGGAGGGTGTTCCCTTGGGTCACCTGTTTTACTATGAAAACAAGGGGATACCTCCTCCGGAGTTAGTAATTCTGAGCTGTTATTGGGATGGTTGTTTAGTGAGAAGTTTAGGTTTTTAAAATTCATTCAAGTCTTAGTTTTTAAAGTATAGCTTTTGAATATTGCATATGTCAACGGACATGATTATGCAATCCTCAGACACTTTTAGGAGTATAAGAGTCTCTATTCTCTAGACTTACTTTACTTATTGGCTTACTTTAAAAATTATTAGTATAAGGATTATATTGGATATTAATAGAGTACATGGATGTATGAAGCTCAATTTTGGAAGGTGTTGTATCTTTCTAATTTATTATAAATAAGAAAGATACATGTAAGGTCTATTACTTCTTTTTCCCTACAGGGGATGACTCTATTTTATTTTATTGAGCGTATTCCATTTTGCTCTATGTCCTTGGCCCTCCAGCCTTTTTACTATTCAGCTATGTCTGGGTCATTGGTACAGTATAAAAATGTTAAAAAATTTATAGTAATTTATATATTTTTTATACTTACCAATGACCCAGACGGGGATGGCCCTCCCAGGAGTTGGGAACTCTTGCCTCCCCGCTGAGTACATAGCGCTTACCAGGCACTGGTTATTAGAATGATTAATGGCGCCAATTTCGGAACGTCCTTGACACTGCGCATGCGCAGTAGGGGCGAAGTGTGGAGGGCCTTTCAGGACATGTTTTCTTTAGTTTTAGATGCAAATTTTGGGGATTGGGGGGCAAAATTTGTGTTTGGCCCTATATTTTAAGAGTTAGCACCAGCTATGTCTGGGTCATTGGTAAGTATAAAAAATATATAAATTACTATAAATTTTTTAACTTTTTAACTACGATTGTTGCCGTATTCTAAACGTCAACACACTAATCATACAATACGAACTGCACTACCTCTTGAATATTACAAATTTACGATTTGTATTGTCTTTAACACAAATCGTAAATTCCTTCCTGCATTACCATACTTATACTATACCGCATCGAATTTGACATCGTCATCATCCCCTTGCTAGATAAACTTGAACTCGTCATCCGAATGGTATTGCGAAATGAGCCTATAGGGGTTAATTAAGCTCGCAAGATCGGTAAGAGCTAGAGCTCTTGAGGTTTTATTTTGAGGATTCAGTGGACTCATGTATATTCAATGAGCCTGATATCGTTTGGTAAGGAAACACAAAATTCCAGAGCTGGTGAGACCTCACAGAACTGCCAGTTATCACAACGTTTATAGTCCAATCTTACGATCTCTGATCGATAAATTTTCCCTAACATTCCGTAACAATGGTCGATAATAGAAATTAGTATAGAAAATCGTGTGAATTGTTCTCTGAAAATTGCATTCGCTTGTGCAGTATTTCTGATTTTTTACTGATTGCGTTCAGGGTTTAGTTTAAAAAAAAACAAACTATTTCCTATACACCTCCCTAGCCGGCCCACCAGGGAGGGTGTGGGGGGGGGGGGGGGGGGATTAGGGGAGGAGAGTGGAGGGATTAGGGAAGGGGACGGGAGCAGATTAGGGAAGGGGAGGGGGTGGGGGGATAGGGAAGGAGGGGAGGGGGTTGGGAAGGAGAGGGGAGGGAGATTAGGGAAGGGGTTAGGGGAGGGGACGGGCATAGGGAAGGGGAGGGGAATTAGGGAAGGGGGAGGGGATGGGTTAGAGAAGGGAGGGGAGGGTTTGGGGGCGGCTAGGGAGGTGTATAGGAAATATATATATTTTTATACTGTACCAATGACCCAGACTTAGCTGGTGCTAACTCTTAAAATTCTAGGGCCAAACACAAATTTTGCCCCCCAATCCCCAAAATTTGCATCTAAAACCAAAAGAAATCATGTCCTGAAGGTCCTCCATACTTTGCCCTCACTGCACATGTGCAGTGTCAAGGAAGTCCCAAATTTGGCGCCAATTATCATTCTTTGTTTGGCCCTTCATCAGTTCACATCTGACTGATATTTGTGCTTGTAAATCTCAGTTTAAATGATGCCAGACACATAAATATTAGAGAAATGGTGGATATAGAGTGCATATAGAAGGAGGAGAGAAAAAATGAGTGACAGAAAATATTCAGGGCTGTAACTTAAAATTTTTTAATGAAATTACGTTAAGTTGCCTATTTTCGAGGCATGTGCCTGTTGTTGTCATTCGTGCTATGAAGTTTCACTGCTTATTCAGTGTTTCCTCTCTCCTTGTCATTTAGATTCCCCCTTGCTATTCTCCCATGCTCTTGGCATATTTTTGAGTAATATTATTACTAAAATTTCTTGGGAGATTTAGCTGGGTAACAGAATGAATTCTGTTCTTTTCCCCATGTTTACGTTCTCACCCATGGGTGTTTAGGCATAGTGTTCTGCATCTACCATCTGATGTTCTGCAGATTCTTCCCTGGAAGTCTCTGTTTTGCATCAGATAGTGTATTTTTGGTAACTGATTTCGGGCCAGGATTATCAGTGCTTGGAGTCATGTTTCTGGTGTTTTTACACTTCTTGTTTACATTGGCAACAGTCTCTGTTGAGGGGGACTTTTTGTCTTTGTACTAGTTTAATTCATTACAAGATACATTATTATTATTCGTAAGTGTTGCATTAATTGTTTAAGATATTTTTAAAATTTTTTTCCACACTTAGGCTTGGGATCCATTGGGGCTCAATGTTACTTTTCAGAAACTTGGGCTTTGCAGAAAAAATATTTTTTCAAAAATTATTTTTGATTTCATTTATTTTTTCTATGTTAATGGATCATGTTATTATGTATCTTTGTTTGCAGGGGTTCGTGCGAGTACTAGTACTTATTGTTTTCTTTTCACAATGAAAGGATATTGTTCAAATTGTAATGAGAGGAAATCTTCCTCTGACTTTCATGATCATTGTATAAATTGTAGTCAGTGTACTCGCACTAACCCCTGTTCAGTATGTGAATTTTGGGATGACAAACATTGGAAACGTGTGTCACGGTATGTTGTTAGCAGGGAAAGGGCTATGCCGGTCCTTTCTCCGCAGGGTCACTCTAGTTTATCAGTTTCTATTTCAGAGGAACAAGAACAGGGTGATGTTTCCGTGATATCTTCCAAAGGTGCGCCTCCGTCGTCACAATCAAATGAAGAGCTAGCGGCAAAAGTGCTCATGGAGATACGCCAATTGCCTAAGAGATCCCTAGTAGGATCGATGGCGTTGACGTCCGCTAGCTCTCCCGGTGTAGCGTCCATTCATCGAATGGTTCGGCCGCCGGGTTCGTCTGTTGCGGTCCAGGAAGGAGATTTGGGTGTTGCGAGCACTATAAATATTCAAGGTGCACACCCAGTGACGGCGGATAAGAGGAGAGAACGGAGGAAGCCTAGTAGTCCGGTTCCTAGCTCGTCCAGGTCCATCCGGGCTGCGAGCGAGAGAGGCCCCTCTCTCGTACAACAACATCTGGGACCAGATGTTGTGGTACAAAATGTTTCGCAAGCGGAGCATACATCCGCCGATCGGGACGCTCCATTGTATAGACAGTCCGGAGAGACTGTACAAAAGGATTCCTCATCCTCTCAGCAGCACACACGACCGCACCTTGGCTACGTGACCGCCGATATCCAGCCAGCTTCGCCGATCAGGGATTCCACGGTGACCAGGTCACACCATCCGGTAGCCAGGGACAAGAGGCCTGTAGACTCCGGACGTTCGCATAAGAGAAGTATGTAGGAGTCAGTTTACACGGAGCCTCCGGCGGCTAAGCAGCGTCAGACCGCTACTCCGCAGGCCTCGGTGACGGACGTGCTAGCTCAGATAGCACAAATTATCGCAGCATCCCAGCAACCGACAGAATCGGTATTGGATCAAGAATTATCCGCCGACGCTGGGTTGGTACGCTCCGCCGAAGCATCGGGTGCGGACGACCGAGATCATCATGAGGTCCGACAGGATGGCGAAAGGGATACCGAGGACTTGGAGCTATCCCTTTCGGAGCAACATAAAGCTGCCATAGATTTCATCCGGCACTTCCTTCCACAAGTTGTTCCATCGGGCCAGACTGCTGCGATGCTGGATAAGAGACTGATAGCGTCATTGGACACTGAATTTTTTGAGCGGTTCAGAGACATCGTCCCTGAGTTTCCGACACAGTCCAATAATGTCACAAGAACATTCGAATTATTGAACGACGCTATCTATAAGCTTGCTTCCAAAACAGGCAAAGCTGGTTTCTTGTCCGCTAATGCTCTCAACCTGCCTTTCATCAATTCAAGGAATAAATTCGATACGGCAGGACAGGGAATACCGAGAGTTCCTCTGCGTCTAGACGACGAGGCGGAAGACTTGGAATTGTCATTACCGTCGTCTATGTCTATTCCAACCGCGACTTTGGAAACGACAATAACGTCTAACGGAGCAAGCTTAGACGCTTTATCATACGCAGACCACCTTACAAAGGCGTTATCATTGCGTCTTCAAGGGAAAGAATTCCAGGATATACAATCCTCATTAAGACTTCTTTCAAGGGCAGTAGCTTATTCCACGTATAACTCCGCCCTTTCAGTGGCAAACCTGGAGTTGGTTAGACGTGACGCAGCCCTAGCTACATCCACACATGTGGATAGTAAGGTGAAGAACTCTCTCAGAGTCGCTTCGGTCTCCGGAGAGCTTCTCTTCGACGGCAAGCTTTCAGCAAACTATGATAAGATAACTAAGAAAGCTTCGGATTCTCTGTTTTTTAGTTCCGCTTCCAAAAAGTCGGATACAGCAGAGAAGAGTAAGACAGGAACTTCTGGGACAAATACGCCCAAGAGAGGTTCCTATAGAGGTTCTTATACGTTCTCTAGGTCTTATTGTAGAGACCGTCAAGACAGCGACTCACGTACGGGACGTTCTTCGGGCCGAGACAACCGGTCTGACGTCCCGAGGTCGACGGGACGAGGTGCGGGTCGTGGAGGACGTGGTTTCTCCTTCCACAGGTCCAGGAGGTGATGGTTTGAACCTCTATCGTGTTCCGGTTGGCGGAAGGTTATCGAGTTTTACAGACGAGTGGGCGTCGATTACGGACGACCCCTGGGTCAGAGGGGTAATTTCGGAAGGACTAAGAATATCCTTCAAACAAAAGCCTCCATTAACTCGAAGTCCAAAATGGACTCAGCTTCCGTCAAATCCGCAGAAAAGAGACGCTCTTTTATCGGAAGTACAGTCTCTTTTGATGAAGAATGTGGTAGAGGTCGTAGAAGACCAGGAATCACCGGGTTTTTACAGCCATCTGTTTCTGGTTCCAAAACCAGACGGCTCGTTCCGTCCAGTCATAGATCTGAGCTGGATAAACAAGCTGATAGTCGCTCCGAAGTTTTATATGGAGATGATTCGATCGGTCAGAGCGAGTATTCGGGTGAACGATTATGCTACAAGCATAGATCTCAAAGATGCGTACTTTCACGTCATGGTACATGCGACATTCAGAAAGTATCTATGCTTCGCAGTCCTAGGAGTTGTATATCAATTCCGGTCGATGTGCTTCGGATTGAACCTAGCGCCCTGGGCTTTCACTCGAATAATGAACTCGGTAATGATGCATTTCCGAGCTCATTCGTCTGCGATAACGTCGGCCTACCTGGACGACATTCTTCAGAGGTACGGCAACGAGTTAACGCTTCAGAACAATGTGCAGAATCTGCTTCTATTGCTCCGACGTCTCGGTTTTGTTATAAACTAGGAGAAGTCGGATCTGGTGCCGTCCAAGTCATTCACTCATCTGGGAATGAGCTTCGAGACGCACAACAATCTCATTCGTCTGCCGTTAACCAGAGCGAAGTTAATCAGTTGTTACGCTCGCTATTGTCTTCACGCAGACAAAGTCACAGCGAGGGAGTTCATCATGAGACTGATAGGTCTGTGCGGAGCCGCTGCGGATCTCATTCCGATGGGGCGGTTGCGCACTCGTCCTCTCCAAATTTTCTTGACTCAGAATTGGAGTGTGAAGATTCATTCGCTCGATTCAGACGTTCTCTTGTCAGATCAAGTGAAACAAGAGATTCAGACTTGGGCAAGTATTCAATGGTTGACTCAGGGAGTTCCGCTGCAGTTGCCGGATCCGGGTTTTACGATTATGACGGATGCCAGCCAAACAGGTTGGGGTGCAACATTGATCCCAGCGTATTCGAAGTGCCAGGGTCTTTGGGATCCGCAGTTTCTAAGCAAGCACATAAACATCAAGGAAATGATGTCGATTTGGCTTGCATTACGTCATTGGATGAACATTATTCAGAAAGCTCATGTCCAAATCCTGTCCGACAATACGACAGTAGTGGCGTATATCCGGAACCAGGGAGGCACTCATTGCGTTCCGTTATTCAATTTAACAGAAAGAATTCTTCTGTTTGCTCTAGAACACCAAGTTCTACTTTCAGTCCGTCATATACCGGGTCGTCTGAATGTACTAGCAGACTCCCTTTCACGGAAGGGTCGCTTGTTGCCATCAGAGTGGACTCTCAACAAACAGGTATTCAATCAGATTTGCTACCAATGGGAACGGCCAATGATAGACTTATTTGCGACACATCTCAACAATCAGTTGCAGACGTATGTGTCACCATGTCCGGATCCACGAGCATATGCAGTAGATGCTCTATCGATCTCTTGGGATGGAATGATAGGATATGCGTATCCTCCAGCGCCGTTAATACAGCAAGTATTGCTAAAGATAAAACAATCTCAATGCAGGATTCTGTTGGTAGCATCTCTGTCTCCACAGAGACCGTGGATAATCTACTCAGATGTCTGCTGTGGGACTTATCGCGAAAGCTTCCTCCACGGGAGGATATTCTTTCGCAGGGGAAATCGCGTCAACTTCATCACAACCCGCAAGGTCTCAGCCTTCACGTATTTCCGTTGTGCGGTCCTTCTTGCATGGCAAGCATTTTACAGAACGAGCAGTGGACGCGATTTCTAACTGTAGGAGGACCTCCTCTTCGCTAAACTATGCAGCTAAGTGGAAGGTCTTTCGTCGTTGGTGTAGGGATAATTCTGTTGATATTTTTGATCCCTCCATACCAGACATTGCAAACTTTCTAGTATGCTTGTTTGACGAGATCAAACTGCAGCCTGTTACTATTAAAGGTTATAGGTCTATGTTATCTGATACCTATGCACACCATGATAGTTTACAAATTGGATCTAATGTCTCTTTATCTAAGTTAGTTAGAAACTTCTCGATAAATAGACCTAGAACTCTTAGATTAATTCCTAAATGGAATTTAGCTTGGGTTCTTCTTAAACTGAAAGAAAAGCCATTTGAGCCTCTTGGGACAGTAGATTTCAATTCTTGTCTTATAAGAAAGCTTTTCTCTTAGCTTTTTTCTTCTGCTAGAAGAGTCAATGAGCTTCATGCACTATCGGTGGACGATTCTCACTATCGTAGTGTCGGGAACACTATTACCTTTACTACTAATGTTGGATTTTTAGCTAAGAATCGGGCTCCTAATAAATACCCGGAACCTATTGTTATTAAGACTCTTCCGTCTTCAGACGGGCGTAGGCCTTTACTCTGCCCTGTTAGAGCTTTACGTATTTATAAACAAAGATCTCAGTTTATCAGAAAGGGACGAAAACGCTTCTTTCTGTCTCTGATGCCTAATAGAAAGGACATTTCGGCCCATTCTATTGCTAGATGGATTCAATTAACTATCCGTACTGCTTATGATAATCTATCTTCTACTCAGCAGTCTGTACTTAAGATTTTGGCTCATGAAGTAAGAGCTCTTTCTACATCTTGGGCTTACGCAAATAGTGTTGCTATTACAGATTTAATGAAGGCTGCTTATTGGTCTCAGCCATCCACATTCACAAATTTTTATCTCAGAAATATTGAGTCCATTTCTGGAGACCTGCATTGTTTAGGTCCGTTATCTGTTGCTCAGAATGTCGTCCACTAAACAGTTGCAAGTATAGTTATGCAGGCTTTCTGTTCCGGCAGTGACTCCGTCCGGCTGCCCTCTTCGCTCTGGGCTATTTGACCCAGGGCAAGGGGAAGGGGGGGGGGGGGAGGGTGTTCCCCTTAGGTCACCTGCTTTATAGTGAAAAGCAAGGGGATTCCTCCTCTGGAGTCAGTAATTCTGAGTCGTTACCGGGATGGTTTTAAAGGGTAATATTAATGTTAAAAATTTATTCATGTCATATTGTTAAAGTGTAGCTCGGTGTGAAGCATTTGTATATGTCAAGTGTCAAACGGGCGTTAATATACAATCCTCGGACACTTTTAAAAGAATATACAGAGTCTCAATTCTCTGGACTAACTTTATTTATTGGCTTACTTTAAAAATAATTAGTATAAGGGGTTATACTGGATGTTAATAGAGAACATGAATGTTATTATGCTCAATTATGGAGGGTATTGTATCTTTCTAATTTATCATAAAATAAGAAAGATACATGTAAAGCCTAATACTCCTTTTCTCCTTGAGGGGTTGACTCTATTTATATAGTTGAGCTTATTGGGTTTTCCTCTATGTCCTAGGCCCTCCAGCCTTTTTACTATTCAGCTAAGTCTGGGTCATTGGTACAGTATAAAAATGTTAAGAAATTTATAGTAATTTATATATTTTTTATTTCGGGACGTCCTTGACACTGCGCATGCGCAGTGAGGGCAAAGTATGGAGGACCTTCAAGACATGATTTCTTTTGGTTTTAGATGCAAATTTTGGGGATTGGGGGGCAAAATTTGTGTTTGGCCCTAGAATTTTAAGAGTTAGCACCAGCTAAGTCTGGGTCATTGGTAAGTATAACAAATATATAAATTACTATAAATTTTTTAAAGTTTTTGTGTTGGACATTTTAGTTGAGGGTTATAATCATAGTTTTCCATAGTAGTATTCAGAGAGAGAACTCCTGTTTCAGTATCATTAGAACATGAAGTGGCAGTATCTCAACTTGAGCATTTTATCTCTGGTAAAATCTGTCAGAGTCTCAGAGATTAGGTCTTATTACTCTACTGTGTAAAAGATAGGGATAATGTCGAGAATTTGAAATTCTAGGGGGCCCCTACCCCTACCTAATGTAGGTTATAAAATACAAAAAGCAGCATTGTCCTTACGATAGCGCGATGTGTTACAGTATATTGCTCGCCTGGATCGGACCTGGAAATGATCAATGGGTTTTCGTGAGTGAAAGAGGAGAATACGAAGTTCCTCTAGAGGGTAAAAAAAAAAAGATGAAAAAATCGTTCGATCCGTTTACCAAACACATATTCGGATTTTCAAGACAGACTGGTCAAAAGCAAACGATTCTTACAACTCAAAAACATGAGAAGGAAGAAAGATAAACTGCGTTTAATATCGTGTTTCGCATCTTATCAAGGAGAAAATCTAAAAGACGTTTCTAGGTTCAACAAACTCTTAGTCATTATTTTCATGTAAAAATTAAGCAAACAGCAAGAGAAATTTATATTTCATGAAGTTATAAACCATTTCCAAATCTCGATGAGGTTAACACCTCTTGAATTGAATTAAAAAAAGAAGTCTTCACGCAAAGGGACTCGAGTGAGGGAATGGAATAGAGCTGTCCACCTTGATGTACTCGTAATAAAAACCCTAACCTATCAGTCATAACAACAACACTACTATCAGTTAAAAACTGATTTTTTAAAAAAAAATATTGATGTATTATTAATTACATTAGACGAGAAAAAAGAACCTCTATATTTTTCAGGCCCGCGCACATGGTCATTTTTGCTGCGCATGCAACCTTTTTATGTCATCAAAAAATCTTTAAAAAAACCACGAGATATTGTGCTCATTTCGGTAAATCGATATCGATGAGTTGACAAATTCTTTTTTTTAAATTAACACTTCAAGCTTTTTCTACATCATACTTTAATAAAGTGGGTGGGTTTCAGCAATATTCACGACAGAAAGTGTTTTATTTTGTAAAAGGTAAGTCATAATGAGAGCAAGAAGGAAGGTGTCTTTCAGTCTGACAACAAACAGTCACAAAGGGGAGTGGTCGATTCGCACCACGTTTGATTCGCACCAACCTTCAGAAAAGTCTGCAAAGTCAGGTTCTATGTTGAATGGAACACAGTCTCCTGGCATTTATTTTAGTAACATTTGTATTGTAAATGACTGTCATTGGGAATTTGTGTCCTGTTATTTGAAACCGTTACGAGTTTCCCAGTTAATTTAAATAAATGCATTTGAGAAGCAGGATAATTGGATAACTAATAGTAACCGTTGCTTGATATAAAAGTAACAGACATAGTTGAAAATAAATCGCATATAGGTAGGTATGTGCAGTCGAATTGGTTAATAAAAACACGCAAACATTCAATTTGTATTTCATTTTCAGATTTCCAAAAATATGATTTATGGATGAACTACCTGTTCAAATGGGTTGTGATAATTTTGAATATAATGAGGGAAAAATTGTGATTCACGATTTTATTAGGCAGGTTGTGAAAGGATTTTTTTTTATTATTGGTAAAATAAATCTGTGAAAGTTGGCGCTTCGACATTTGATTTGTCCCAGAGACGTTTCATCCTGAGACGTTTTCACCCATGAGGCGTTTCGTCCTGAGTCATAATTTTCACGTTTAACTTAAAAACAAACATTCAAATCTCACTTGATTTCTGACCCAACACCCCTACGGTGAATAACCAATATATTTGGGAAATTTTGCGTGATCCACCAGGCGTTTGGGTGGGGGTTGAATTACCATAAACAACCTCTCAGGGAGAAAAAAAAAAAAAAGACCGCCCGCCCGAATGTTTTTTTTGGAAAAAAATGGTTTGAGAAACAGACAATCAACTTTGTATGGTCTTATTAATTTTTTCTATTATCGATTTTTAATATATATAATTTTTCTTTATGGAAAAGGAACAAAAACTGCAACGAATTATACTTTATAATATTTATTTGTTTTGTTCAGAGTTACTTTTTTCTTGAACCTAACCCGTATCGTAACCCTTGATGATCTCATCATAAACCTCAGATGGGTTGTTATACAGAGTTACTTCCCTCGAATCTACCCTAATGACTTCATAATAAACCTTGGTGTTGCAGAGTTACTTCCCTCGAACCTGTTACTTTGTCCTCGAACCTAACCCGTATCGTAACCCCTGATGACCTCATAATAAACCTGGGATGAGTTATTACTTCCCTCGAACCTATCCTGACGACTTCATAGTAAACCTTGGTGCTACAAAGCTACTTCTCTTGAACCTATGGATGATAGAGTTACTTCACTTAAACCTCACCTGTATCATGACTCCTGATGACCTAATAATAACCTAGGTGTTACAGTGTTACTTCCCTTGAACCTACGAATGATAGAGTTACTTCCCTTGAACCTAACCGTTATCATGACCCCCTGATGACCTCATAATAAACCTATACCTATGGTGTTACAGAGTTACTTCCTTGAACCTACAGATGAGTTGTTACTTCCTTGAACCTAACCGGTATCTTGGCCCCCTGATGGTCACAATGTGGTCTCTAATGTACTCATCATGACCTTTGCTATACTCATAATTCACCTCTACCTATGGCGTTACAAAGTTACTTCACTGGAACCGAATTATTTTGACGGATGACAAGAGTTACTTCCCTTGAACTTAACCCATATCATGACCTCTGATGACCGCATAATAAACCTCTACCTATGGTGTTACAGAGTTACTTCTCTCGAACCTACGGATGAGTTGTTACAGAGTTACTTCCCTCGAACCTAATCATTTGACAGGTGAGTTGAGAGTTACTTCCCCGAATCTACGGATGATAGCGTTACTTCCCTTAAACCTCACCTGTATCATGACTCCTGATGTCCTAATAATATACCTTGGTGTTATAGTGTTACTTCCTTGAATCTATGGATGACAGAGTTACCTCCCTTGAACTTAACCCGTATCATAACCCTTGATGACTTCATAATAAACCTTGGATGAGTTGTTATACAGAGTTACTTCCCTCGAACCTAACCATTTGAACGTATGAGTTGTTAAAGAGTTATTTCCTTGAACATAACCTAAAACCTGGAGGTTTTTTCAAGCACTTCTTAATATGGTGAATCGAATTTTAATTTTTGTTTGAACGGATGAGTTGTTAGAGTTACTTCCCTGGAACCTAACCTAAAAAATTTTTTTTTTTTCAAGCACTTCTTAGTATGGTGCATCGAATTTTAATTTTGTTTGGATGAATGAGTTGTTACATAGTTACTTCCCTCGAACCTAATCATTTGATGAACCTAACCTGTATCATGACTCCTGAGGACCTCATAATAAACCTCTACCTATGGATGAGGTGTTACAGAGATACTTCCCTCGAACATAACCGTTTGACGGATGAGTTGTTACGAAGTTACTTCCCTTGAACCTAACCTGTATCATCACCTCTGATATACTTATAACAACCTCTACTTTGGGATGGGTTGTTACCGAGTTACCTCCCTTGAACCTAACCTGTATCACGACCCTTGATGATCTCATAATAAACCTCTACCTACGGATGAACAGAGTTACTTCCATGAACCAAACCTGTATTATGACCTCTGATGACCTCATAATAAACCTCTACCTACGGATGACAGAGTTACTTCCTTTGAACCTAGCAGAGTTACTTCCCTTGAACCTAACCATTTGACAAGGTTTTTTAGCTCAACTTTGGCGAAGCCAAATTTGAGCTTATGCCATGGCCCGTCGTCCGTCTGTCCGTCAACAATTGGATATGGCTCGGGCTAGAGGCCGGATTTATGAACCGATCTTTTCGAAACTTCTTGGGTATCTTTGTTATGACCGTGGGACGAGAACGAGTGTTTTGGGGTGCAGTCCGAAATTCAAGATGGCTGCCAGCCACCATTTTGTACCGACGATGCAGAAATCTGTTTTTTGTACAGAACTTCCATATGAAAGCTCTGATTTGAATAATTTTTTGTATGAATGTTTAGTACCATGGGATACATCACATATAATACAGGTTTTTTCTCGTGCGTAAATTATGCAAATTAGACTAACTTTGATGTTTTTTGGTGTTACTTTCAGCACTGTAAGTGCAAATGCCAATACGGCTCGGGCTAGAGGCTGTATTTATGAACCGATCTTTACGAAACTCCTTGGGTACCTTTGTTATCACCGTGGGACGAGAACGAGTGTTTTTGGGTCCGGTCCAAAATTCAAGATGGCCGATGGCAGCCATTTTGTACAAAATTTGGTGCAATCAGATTTTTGCACAGAACTTCCATATGAAAGCGCTGATTTGAATAATTTGTTGTGTGAATGTTTAGTACCATGGGATACATCACATATAATACGGGTTTTTTTCTCGTGCAGAAATTATGCAAATTAGATGAACTTTGATTTTTTCATTGCTACTTACACACAGTAAGTACACATGTCAATACGGCTCGGGCTAGAGTCTGTATTTATGAACCGATCTTCATGAAACGTCTTGGGTACCTTTGTTATCACCTTGGGACGAGAACGAGTGTTTCTGGGTGCGGTCCAAAATTCAAGATGGCTGCCAGTGGCCATTTTGTACCGAAATTAGGTCTAATCAGTTTTTTGTACACAACTTCTATACGGCTCAGGCTAGAGGCCGTATTTATGAACCAATCTTTACAAAACTTCTTGGGCACCTTTGTTATCACCGTGGGTTGAGAACGAGTGTTTTGGGGTGTGGTGCGAAATTCAAGATGGCCACCAGCAGCCATTTTGTACCAAAATTAGTGCAATCAGTCTTTTGTACAGAACTTCTGTATGAAAGTTCTGATTTGAATAAAGTTTTGTATGAATGTTTAGTAACATGGAATACATCACATATAGTACGGGTTTTTTTCTCGTGCAGAAATTATGCAAATTAGATGAATTTTGATTTATTTAGTTCTACTTATACACTGTAAGTGCACATGTCAATATGGCTCGGGCTAGAGGCTGTATTTATGAACCGATCTTCACAAAACTTCCTCGGTACCTTTGTTATCACCTTGGGACGAGAACGAGTGTTTCTGAGTGCGGTCCAAAATTCAAGATGGCTGCCAGTGGCCATTTTGTACTGAAATTGGGTCCAATCAGTTTTTTGTCACAACTTCTACACAGCTCATATTTGTGAACTGATCTTCACGAAACTTATAGGGTACCTTTGTTTTCACCTTGGGACAGGAATGAGTGTGTTTTGGGGTGCCTTTGTTATCACTGTGCTATGAGAACAAATATTTTAGGGTTCAGTCAGACCCACTCTGGGACTCAAAGATTTCTTTTTATTTAGCATCTGACTGTCACCCACCTTTACAATACTTTACCTATACATTTGTTACAGGCAACGGCCAGTATTTATGTACAGACCGTTACAATACTTTATATGTACCTTTGTTATCAGGTCATTACCTAGATGTTTGTCATTGCTGTGTCACATACTATACATGTACATGTCTTAGCAAGTTGAGCTACAGTGTCATTGACACTTTCATTTTTTTAAACTAAACCCTGAACGCAATCTGTAAAAAATCAGAAATACTGCACAAGCGAATGCAATTTTCAGAGAACAATTCACATGATTTTCTATACTAATTTCTATTATCGACCATTGTTACGGAATGTTAAGGAAAATTTATCGATCAGAGATCGTAAGATCGGACTATAAACGTTGTGATAACTGGCAGTTGTGTGAGGTCTCACCAGCTCTGGAATTTTGTGTTTCCTTACCAAACGATATCAGGCTCATTGAATATACATGAGTCCACTGAATCCTCAAAATAAAACCTCATGAGCTCGAGCTCTTACTGAGCTTGCGAGCTTAATTAACCCCTATAGGCTCATTTCGCAATACCATTCGGATGACGAGTTCAAGTTTATCTAGCAAAGGGATGATGACTATGTCAAATTCGATGCGGTATAGTATAAGTATGGTGATGCGGGAAGGAATTTACGATTTGTGTTAAAGACAATACAAATCGTAAATTTGTAATATTCAAGAGGTAGTGCAGTTCCAATATCGTATTGTATGATTAGTGTGATGACGTTTAGAATACGGCGACAATCGTAGTTAAAAAATGAGTCGTTTTCGTTTGATATATTTGATCAATTGTTTTGAACGACCCTCCAGTCAACTTTCCGCCAACAACTGTGTCTGATCAAGAAAAAAAAGGGAGTCGTTACCGAGATGTATTTCACCCGTTTTAGCGTTAAAAGAGAATTGTTTTGGACAAGTGGTATGTCGATGTAAAAAGCTTAATGTCTTGGCTGCTGTTGGATGACATCAATATCACGACAACTGATGTAATGCTTCGCTATCAGGTTGTTAGAAAAAGAGCTTTTTTCTCATTTTCATTCAGTCATACGCTGACACACTGTAAACACTGTTTTTTGTTGTTGCTGTATTTATATAATGCCACCTATCTTAAAATATTTTAACTCCTGTTGTAAAAAACAAAACAAAACAACTTTTCCACACGTGCGTTTAGACTGTTTACAAAACTTTTCTAACATGTGACAAATGGTTTTATTTGAATTTGATCAAGGTTATATTCGTTTAGTTTTGTAATGTCTTCTCGACGTGGGCATTGTTTCCTAAAAAATAAATAGTTTGGATTGACCCTTTTTCGGAAATGGTGAAATAGGCTATCCTCAATATGTAGAAAATTAGAAGATCAACTTATAATTTTTATTGACAAATCTATGGTTCAGTAAACAGAGTTATTATTGAAGGAAACATCTTAAGGCGTGACTTGTTAAAAAGCGAGTGCATCTCTAATTTGCATAACAATCATATATTGAAAACATACTTCTCGTTTTAACACAGATATAAAAAATGAATGATGCATCAGATTCAACTTGTTTTTTCAATTTAATATGTTCCATAACTACCTTTTCTTAATACTTTCGATTTCAAGATAGTCCCAACTCCACAGTTATAAGAAGGGAAAAATTATGATTTTCATAATATCCTTGTCGATAGCTTTAATTTGATAGGTCACACGACTATCTTCTCGAAACTTTTGATTTTCTGATCGGTGTTATCCCCATCCCCATGGCGAGGGTGGAAAATGTCATTTTTGTAATGTATTCCTCAAGCCCTTCATGTCGGTACCTCACATGCTTGGATTTATAAAAAGGAAGACGTTTTTCGTCTCTGGTCGTGACCCCACCCCCACATAAAATGAAAAAAATGTCATTTTCGTAATGTATTCATCGAGCCTTCATATCAGTACCTCACATGCCTGGCTTTGTATAAAGAACGACGTTTTTCGGCTCCGGTCATGACCCCACCTCATTTGAGGGTTAAAATTACGATCTTCTCAATCCACTCGTCGAGAGCTTCAATTTGATAGGTCATGTGACCACCTTCTCGAAACTTCGATTTTTCTGATGGGCGTGACCCCCACCACCACATAAAATGAAAAAACGGCATTTTTGTAATGTATTCATCGAGCCCTTCATATTAATACCTCACATGCCTGGATTTGTAGAAAGGAAGTCGTTTTTCGGCTCTGGTCATGACCCCACCCCACGACGAGGGTTAAAATTACGATTTTCTTAATCCACTTGTCGAGACCTTCAATTTGATAGGTCACGTGACCACCTTCTCAAAACTATCGATTTTTATGATGGGCATGACCCCCACCCCCACATAAAATGAAAAAAATGTCATTTTTGTAATGTATTCATCGAGCCCTTCATATTAATATCTCACATGCCTGGATTTGTAAAAAGGAAGTCGTTTTTCGGCTCTGGTCGTGACCCCACCCCACGACGAGGATTAAAATTACGATTTTCTTAATCCACTCGTCGAGACCTTCAGTTTGACAGGTCACGTGACCACCTTCTCAAAACTATCGATTTTTATGATGGGCGTGACCCCCACCCCCACATAAAATGAAAAAACGTCATTTTTGTAATGTATTCATCGAGTCCTTCATATTAATACCTCACATGCCTGGATATGTAAAAGGAAGTCGTTTTTCGGCTCTGGTCGTGACCCCACCCCATGACGAGGATTAAAATTATGATTTTCTTAATCCACTCGTCAAGACCTTCAATTTGATAGGTCACGTGACCACCTTCTCGAAACTTCGATTTTTCTGATGGGCGTGACCCCCACCCCCACGGCGAGGGGAGATAACTTTGTATGATTAAGTTTAGGTTATGAGAATCAAGCAATCTGATTGGTTAATTAGCATTAGGAATGTGAAGTGATTGGGTGATTACTTATTTCAAGCTCTTCGAGCTTTTGGTTTTTGGTATACATTGCTCTAGCCATTATATCCACGTTATTAAACGTGATTCACCTCACAAAGCTCAAGAGATGAATCGTCAAATCGTTTTTCACCGATCAAATCGCACCCTATACCGTCCCAAACACGATCGGGAACATGGCAGTGGTTTGCAGGTTCGGTATCACCTTTTTTCCATGTACCGTTCAGAGGTCGATTTTCTGATCTAGAATCGGCAAATGGGTTTCCCCGATCGGATCGCACTTTAACCGTTCGAACATTCGTTGGTGAACTTATACCTACTTAGGTGATACAGTATCGGCAAACCGCTTTTTGATGCTGATACAGAATCGGCAAAATGTTTTTTGGTCACGTTCACCAACGATAGATCGATGGTCTAATCCGCGATGGGAACGTAGAGAACAAATTTTTAATAATATTTTCTTAAAATTTCATACATTTTTTCACTCTTGAGCGACGTGTCGAATGTACGCGTTCGCCAACGGGTATTTGAACGTTAAAAGTGCGATCTAAAACAATGGCCGATTCTGTATCACCATAAAAAACAACATTTTTTGCACTTGTACACGATTTTAACACTGAATCCTATGGAGGTGTACATACATGTACGTGTACATGTACAAAATCGTGTACAAGTGATACAGAATCGGCCTTTTCTACCTACTTGCAGGGGTTCTTTTCCATTCACACTGTGCAACATAAATATTTTATGACAGACATTGGACCGTGGTTTAGGGCCAGCCTAAATGTGTTTTTTTTCGGTTCATTGTGTTTCGAAAAAAAAAAAGAAGAAATACTTCAGCCAATCATTTTGCCTGGAAATGCATGAACAGAAAAAAGATTCAATTATATTGATATGTACCGTGGTTGGTACATAGCATGGTTGATATGTTCTGTATTCAATTAATCTCTGGGAGCACTTTGGCTCAGTGGTTATGGCATTGGACTTCAAACCGAAAGGTCCATAGTTTGATCTCCACCAGGGGTAACTGCATTGTCTCCTGGCAAAGCAGTTAGTCCTTATTGTCCATGTGGGGGCACAGTGGAACTGTCTACTAAGACACACTGCACATTAATGGTGCACTTGCCTTCAATCAAAGCTAACCATGCTTTTGCAGAGATACAGTGGAGCCCATTTAATTAGATATCTCTTAACGGAATAACCCTGTTAACTGAATGTAATTTCCCAACACAAAACCATTTACAGTACAGATTTGACCTGTTAATTGAATATAGGTTATAGAGTAAACTCCTGTTAATTGAATAAAAAATCATGCAACCTGTCGAGAAATTACCCCAATTCTCCCCAGTTTTCCTTTGTTTATAGACCTATTTGGCCTGAGTGCATCCAATACAGGCATTTAATCTATAATATCTTGTTTTACAGAGCTCATGGAGCTCTGTGAAACAAGATATAATAGAATAAATACTAAGTTTATCTCTAGAATACATGAAAGCGACACAATCCCTGTTAATTGAATACTCCTGTTAATTGAATAATTTTCATTGGCAAAATAGCTATTCAATTAACAGGGTTCCACTGTATTACGTTGGGGAGTGTGATGGTTGCCCATCACTTCTCTGTGTTCTCTCTTGGTACACAGGCTTCATCCACCTGTAAAACTCTGAAATGAGGTGACCCTATCTGTCAAAGGTGTCATAAAGCCCTAATAAAAAAAAAAAACAATCACAGCCTCTCCATGCGTTATTGGTTTGTCCAGGTAGATATTGAACATCGTTGTTTCTATTCTCATCATACACATAATTTTGTTTATTTGAATTCATCAACATGAATTTGATGATCATGATTGTTTGTTGTGACAAAAAGGGATTCAATCCCTGATTTTTAGCTCATCTGAGCAAAGCTCAAGGGGAGCTTAAGTGATCACTTTCTGTTTGTCATCCGTCACCTGCTTGTCATCCATCAATCTGACATGAACTTGACATTATCGACTTCTCCTAAACCACTGCGCCAAATTGAACCAAATTTTATATGCATATTCCTTATCATATGTCAATTCAAGTTTCTTCAAATAAAGTTTCAGGCCCACATGCATGTAGCATCACAAAGGGAATAATTCTATTAGCACCCCATAATTTTTTTTTTAAATTTAAGAAATCTACTTTTCCAGAACTACCAATCAGATTCGTTTGCTACATGGTATACAACATCCTTAGAGGGTCAGATTCAGGTTTGTTTGAAATAAATCCCAGGTTTCATATTTGGGCTCCCTTTTTGAATTTTAACTTGGTGCGATATGAGGAAAGTTATTTAAAAACTATCTTCTTCAGATCTACCAGTCAGCTTCCTTTGATATTTAGTATTTGGTATAATGCATCTTTGGGGGTGGGGGTTCAGCTTGCAGTATGTACAAATTTTAACTTAATATGATATGATGAATATTCTTTGCAAACCTTGTTCTTCATATCCATCAGATGGAATCATTTGATATTTGGTATGTAGAATTCTTAGTGGGGTGAGATTCACGTTTGTTCAATTCAAGTTGCTGGGTTCATATTTGGGCTCCCTGTGATAATCAAATTTTAACTGAGTCCAATATGACAAAATGTTTTTAAAAATATTCTTCAGATTCACCAGTAAGAATCCTTTGATGATTGGTATAGAGCATTCTTGAGGGGAGGGGGTGTCAGATTTATTTGGGCTCCCCATGGGAACTCGAACTTTGACATAGTTCAATATTAGAGTCAGATTCAAGTTCATTCAAATCAAGTCCCTATGGTCATATTTGGGCTCCCTATGGGAAGCTGAAACATTAACACAAACTTTAGGCCTAAAAAATTAAAAATCTGTTTCTCAGGCCCTCCTGCATGGTCCTTTTGGCTGCTGCATACTCTTTTTATAACCAATGCAAACATAAAAAATAAAAATTAAATGGTTTCTGCCTGATATTTTACCAAAGTTAATAAAATTGATAAATTTGCCACTTGAGTTGCCACAAGGCTTTGCAATGCTTTAGTATTGCAAAGCCTTGTTGCACTCAAGGGATGAAATACACCACCACCCATGCTATTCTGGAGATTATGAGACCTAAAACATAAAATCAAGTTTTGATGGCAAAGAAATAATTACAAAAATAAAAAATAAAATAAAAAAAACGCCCACCCACATGAAATTTTACACAAATGGCCTGAGAAGATTTACTTTGTGGGGCCTTAACATAGTTCAATATTAGGAATATTATTTAAAAGTCTTCTTCATACCTACCAGTCAGAATCTTTTTGTAATTTGATTTGCAGTATCCTTTGGAGGTTCAGATTCAGTTTTTGGTGCAATATGAGGATTATTCTTTAAAACCCCTCTTCTTCCGTTCTACCATTCAGAATGTTTTGATTTTTGGTTTGCACTGTCCTTAGAGGGGTCAGATTCCAGTTTGTTCAGAATATGTCCCTGGATACATATTTGGGCAACTTATATTTTTTCTTAGTGTAGTGCAATATGGGGAAATTCATCGAAAAATCTCCTTCTTCAGATCCACCAGTCAGAGTCTTTTGATATTTGATATGCAGCAACCAAATTTTAACTTAGTGCAATATCAGAGTAATATCTAAAAATCTTCTTCAAATCTACCAATCAGAATCATTTGATGTTTGTTATACAACATCCATACGGAGGGGCAGATTCAAGTTTGTTCAAATCAAGTCCCTCGATTAATATTTGGGATCCCTATTGGAGTCTGAATTTTAACTTAGTGCAATATGAGGAATATTTTTTTTTCAAATCTTCTCACAAACCCCCAATCAGAATATTTTGATGTATGGCATACACCATTTCCAGGGGCAGTCAGATTAAAGTTTGTAAAATTCAAGTCCCTGTGTTAATATTTGGGCTCCCTGTTGGAGCCTGAATTTTAACTTCGTCCTCTGTCAAACAAAATGGTTAATTGTTCTTGCAAGTGCCAAATTGTTTCCTCGAGATTTCCAGGTAATAAAAATATTATCAGCTAAATTTTAAGTGGCAAAAGACATGCTCGTGAAGCAAAGATTTTTTGGTTGAGTTAACAGCAGAGACCTATAGTTTGGCGATGGTCGGTGTGTGTCCAGGTGACATCCCGGCAGCCTTGCACTATTAGTGCAATAACTTGAACAAACGTTCTCCAATTTTACTAATATTTGCCATACAGGTCTTTTGCAATAATATCTTAAGCGAGTTTGAAAATTGGCCCAGCCTGATTTTTGTTTACAAGGTTATTGGCCTTAATTAGTAAATTTTTACGAATTTGGGGTAGAGATGGGCGGTTTTCAAATTTCATATCGGTTCCAGTTTTGGTTTTGGTTTCATTCAAAGAGTCTCATTTTTGGTTTCGGTTTTTATTGCACAAACATAGCAATACATTGCATTTGCATATAAGAGGATGTATTTGGCACCAGTCAGTGTCACAGGGACTCTCTTTCCAGAGCAACGCACCTGTGTAACATGCCGGTGCTCTGATTTCCTAGGCACAATGTATTTGCATAAATTATCTCAAGAGTTTCAAGTTTGAGAAACATTATTTTTGCCCTGAGTCCATTCCAAATTTGCCCCCCCCCCCACACCCCCCCCCCCAATACATGTATTTAGAGTAACCAACACACCCTAAAAAATTATGCTGACCATAAAATTTGATCGAGTAAAAGTCGCTCATAGTGTCATAGTCTAAATTTCCATCAGACTTCAACTGTGATTTTGATGCTGGCTTTGGTGTTCAAACTTTTAAAATTATGTGCAGAAATAAATATATTTGTCATTATAAATGTGTAGCAAGTGACAAGTTCCAGTTTTGCAAAGGAAATCGCATTTGATAAACAGATGAACGTTTAAAACATGATGCATAAGAAGTAATTTTGTCACCTATTTTCATGGTAAATGACACGCTCGAACACAATACGAATTGGTGCAGCTGTTCTGAAAAAGGGGTATAGTGACTCTAATGTTTGAAAACAAGGTTGACTTTAGGTTGTTTTTCTCTTTTTCTGAGAAGTGAAGACCGGATGAGAGTTTTTCAACTCTGAAGTTGAAAACCAAGATGACAGGTTTTCTGTAATTATTTCGGTTTTGATAACAAAACCGAAACCGAACCGAATTTTTGGTTAACTGCCAATCTCTAATTTTGGGCTCATTACCACAATAACTTGAACAAATGTTCTCTGATTTGACTAATATTTCTCATGCAGGTCTTTTAATGCCGGGGACATTATATTATCACCAAGTTCGGCGTCCATCGGTTGCCGTCGGTTGTCCGTCCATTGACTTTTTGCGTTCTGTCAATTAACTAAAGTTCTGCCAACCGGATCTTTACCAAACTTAATATGTGGTTTAGGTATGATGCGTAGAAAAAGCCTATTTTATTTGACAATCATGCGCCAAAGATAAAGGTCACAGTGACCTCCAATGTTAAATACACTTGAAATTGGTTTCTGATCTATAACTAAAGTTCTGCAAGACTGATCTTGATATAACTCAGCATGGAGGCTAGATATGGTGTGAAGTAGAACCCTATTCATTTCGATGTTGATGTGCCAAAGGACAAGGTCACTGTGACCTTCAACATTAAATGTACTTGAAGCATGTTTCCGCTGCATTCTGTCAATTAACTAAAGTTCTACCAGCCAGATCTTTACCAAACTTCATATGTGGGTTAGGTATGATGATTGGAAGAAGCCTATTTATTTTGACCATGATGTGCCGACGGTCAAGGTCACAGTGATCTCCAATGTTAAATACACTTGAAATTGGTTTCTGCTCTATAACTAAAGTTCTGCAAGACTGATCTTGTTTTTTTCTTTGCTCAGAAATGCATTTTGAATAATGTTATTTTTATGTGTACCCATACTATGTATGGTACACATAATGCCGGCATCCGGGGTGACCATCCGTCATTCGTCCATCCTTTGTCCGTCCGTCTGTCTGTCCGTCCGTCGTACCGTCTGTCCGTCCGTCTGTCCGTCCGGCGTCCGTATCCATTTCTTTGGCATTCAATAACTTGAAAAAGATTGCTTGGATTGTCAAGTTACTTTATATTTGTGTTCTGATTACTGATGTGCCAAGCTGTATAGTTTTTGGTGTAAATCGGATAATTTGATCCCGAGATATTAACCCTTTATCCTTCAAATTGAAAATTCCTCCAATCCCTTTGGCATTCGATAACTTGAAAAATATTACTTGGATTGTCAAGTTACTTTATATTTGTGTTCAGGTTACTGATGTGCCGAGCTGTATAGTTTTTGGTATAAATCTGTTATTTTGCTCCTGAGATATTAACCCTTTATCCTTCAAATTGAAAATTCCTCCAATCCATTTGGCATTCGATAACTTGAAAAATATTACTTGGATTGTCAAGTTACTTTATATGTGTGTTCAGGTTACTGATGTGCTGAGCTGTATAGTTTTTGGTGTAAATCTGTTATATTGATCCTGAGATATTAACCCTTTATCCTTCAAATTGAAAATTTCTCCAATACCTTTGTCATTCGATAACTTGAAAAATATTGCTTGGATTGTCAAGTTACTTTATATTTGTGTTCAGGTTACTGATGTGCCGAGCTGTATAGTTTTTGGTGTACATCTGATAATTTAATTCTGAGATATTAACCCTTTATCCTTCAAATTGAAAATTCCTCCAATCCCTTTGGCATTTGATAACTTGAAAAATATTGCTTGGATTGTCAAGTTACTTTATAATTGTGTTGAGGTTACTGATGTGCTGAGCTGTATAGTTTTTGTTGTTAATCTGATAATTTGATCCGTAGATATTAACCCTTTATCCTTCAAATTGAAAATTCCTCCAATCCCTTTGGCATGATATAAATCAAAAAATATCAATCCGATTGTCATGTTACTTTATATATTTATTCGGGTTACTGATTTGCTGTGCTGTATAGTTTTTTTTTATGTAAATCTGATAATTTGATCCGGAGATATTAACCCTTTATCCATCAAATTAGCCACTCCTCCAATCCATTTCTATATGCACCCATACCTTGTATGGTGTACATAATGTAGGCATCCGTGGTGGCTCTCCGTCATACAGCTTTCTACTAGTTGCGCATATGGGTACACATCTGACGATTTCATCGGCCTATTTTTAAATTTTAGCCCAAGATTGGCCGGATTCTCCTCGAACCCCACCCCGTCCAGTCAGGCCTCCAAAAAAATTTTTATTTGCCCCAAAATGGGTTCGGACGGATTTAGAGTGAGAAACCCCCACCTATGCTACCCCTCCCCAATTGGGGCAGGAGTGGGGGTAGCAGCACTTGGCATTGCAGGCCTCTTGCCAGTGTCTTGAGGAAGCTTCCTTTTGATTTTGCCCTCAAGAGACTTACCTACCCTTTTATGACACAAATGGGGGCATATGCCATGCTTTGCATTGCTCTTGTTCAGTATTATCTCAAGCGAGTTCAAAAACTGGCCCGGTCAGATTTCTTATTACAGAGTTAGGAGCCTAAATTAGTCCATGATTTTTACAAATTTTGAGCTCGTTAGCACAATAACTTGAACAAACATACTCCGATTTGACTAATATTTTCCGTACAGGTCTTTCCCAATAATCTCAGGGATGTTCAAAAACTGGCATTGCTTAATTTTTCGTTACAGAGTAATGGGCCTTAATTAGTCAGTTTTTACAAATTTTAGCTTGTTAGCATAATAACTTGAACAAACGTTCACCGATTTGACTAATATTTGCCATACAAGTCTTTTGCAATAATATCTCAAGCAAGTTCGAGAACTGACCAGGTCTAAGTTCTCGTTTGAGTTATGGGCCTTAATTAGGCAATTTTAATGAACATTGAGCTTGTTAGTGTCAGTTTTTATGAATTCTGAGTTCAGCGCAATGACTTTATGAATTTTGAGCTCAGCACGATACCTTTAGCCACAACTCGACGCCTGCTTCTCCGATGTGCACCTCTTGCTATTTCAATAACCTAACCCATAGATTATGTTAAGGAGATTAATTACACTTTATATTGATTGGAAGATACTGTCCTGAGGGTTGTCATTTGTTCACTTTTTAGCATTAGGTGATTGAATAAATGTCTTCTTTTTGTTTTCAGTGCTATTTCATTAAGCCCCCCCCCCCCCCCCCCCCCCCCCCCCCCCCCCAAAAAAAATAAATTGGGTCATTTTGGCAGTTGCATCCTCTCTCTTTACCTCTGCAAACTTAAAAAAAAATGAATGGTTTATGTTAACTAAATTCTTCAACTTGAAAAAATTGATAAAATACATCACTGCTCTTGTTATTTTGTACATTTACATAGAGAGTAATCGCTTGACTGGACTGATTACGTGAAATAATTCCTGAGAGGTGGGGGACATTGTACAAACACGAGTGCGTGAATGCGCATGAGTGTTTTACAGTATAGTCCCTCACCTCGAATGAATTATTTCACGTAACCAGTCCAGTCAAGCGATTACTCTGTTTATTACTTTTCATTATTAACGATAATTATATTATTTAACTTTTTACCTAACGTATCAGCCAAAACCGGCCAGCACTATTCTCAAAAATCGCCAATTCATTTTCATTATATTTTTATACTGTACCAATGACCCAGACTTAGCTGGTGCTAACTCTAACAAAACTAGGGCCAAACACAAATTTTGCCCCCCAATCCCCAAAATTTGCATCCAGAACAAAAAGAAATCATGTCCTAAAGGACCTCCATACTACGCCCCCACTGCGCATGCGCAGTGTCACGGACGTCCCGAAATTGGCGCCAATTATCATTCTCTGTTTGGCCCTTCATCAGTCAACATCTCACTGATCTTTGTGCTTGTAAATCTCAGTTTAAAGGATGCCAGACACGTAATTTTTGGAGAAATGGTGATTCTAAGGAGGATATAGAAGGAGGAGAGGAAAAAGAAGTGACAAAAAATAATCAGGGCTGTACTTAAAATTTTTTGATGAAATTATGTTAAGTTGCCTATTTTCGATGCATGGGCCTCTTGTTGTCATTCTTGCTAAATGTTGCACTGCTTATTCAGTGTTTCCTCTCCCCTAGCCTTCTAAAGTCCCCCCTTGCAATTCTCCCATGCTTTTGGCATATTTTTGAGAAAGTTCATTTCTAAAATTTTCCTGGGAGAGTTGCTTGGATACAGAATGTTTTCTGTTATTTACCCCATAGTTACGTTTTCACCCATGGGTGTATAAACGTTGTGTTCTGCATCTTCCATCTGATGTTCTGCAGATTCTCCCCTGGGAGTCTCTGTCTTGCATCAGATAGAGTGTAATTTTGATGACTGATTTCGGGCCAGTTTTTTTTTCAGTGCCTGGAGTCATGTTTTCTGGTATTTTACACTGTTTGTTTACATTGGCAACAGCCTTTTTTGAGGGGGGCTGTTTGCCTTTGGTGTAGTTTATCTCACTATAAGATACATTTATATTATCCGTAAGTGTCTCATTAATTATTTAATATAAATTTAAAATTTTTGACCACACTTTGCCATCGGATCCATCGGGGCTCAACGTTACTTTTCAGCAACTTGGGCTTCGCTGAAAAAATATTTTTTCAAAATTATTTTGATTTGCAATTGTTTTTTCATTTATTAATGGATCATGTTATTATGTATCTTTGTGTCAGGGGTTTTGTGCGAGTAACTAGGACTTGTTGTTGACTTTTCACAATGAAAGGATATTGTTCAAATTGTAATGGGAAGAAATCTTCCTCTGACTTTCATGATCATTGTATTAATTGTAGTCAGTGTTCTCGCACTAATCCCTGTCCTATATGTCAATATTGGGATGAGAAACATTGGAAACGTGTGTCACGGTATGTTGTTTCTGGAGAAAGGGCTATGCCAGCTCTTTCTCCGCAAGGTCACTCTACTCTCTCAGTTTCTATTTCAGAGGAACAAGAACAGGGTGATGTTTCCATGTTATCTTCTACAAGTGTGCGTCCGTCGTCACAAATGAATTCAGAGCTAGCGGCAAAAGTGCTCATGGAGATTAGACAAATGTCGTCCGCTAGCTCGCCCGGTGCAGCGTCCATTCACCGAATGGTTCAGCAGCCGGGGTTCGTCCGATGCGGTCCAGGAGGAAATTTTGGGTGATGCGAGCACTATAAACATACAAGTGCACACCCAGTGACAGCGGATAGTAAGCGAGAACGGAGGAAGCCTTTGAGTCCGGTTCCTAGCTCGTCCAGGTCCAGCCGGGCCGCGAGCGAGAGAGGCCCCTCTCTTGTACAACAACATCTGGGACCAGATGTTGTGGTACAAAATGTGTCGCAAGCGGAGCATACGTCCGTCGCTCGGGACGCTCCGTTGTATAGGCAGTCCGCGGAGACTGCTAAGGCTTCTTCTTCTCGTCAGCGCACACGGACCGCACCTTGGCTGCGTGACCGCCGATATCTTACCAGCTTCGCGATCAAGGATTCTTCGGCGACCAGGTCACACCATCCGGCAGCCAGGGATTCGAGACCGATGGACTCCGGACGTTCGCATAGAAAAAGTATGCGGGAGCCATCTGATGCGGAGCTGCCCTCGGCGAAACAGCGAAAGACTGCGCCTCCGCAGGTCTCGACGCCGGACATTCTTGTGCAGATAGCACAGCTTATCGCAGCATCCCAGCAGCCGACAGAAACAGTGTCGGATCGAGAATTATCCGACGGCGCTGGGTCGGTACGCTCCGCCGAAGCATCGGGGGCGGACGGACCGGGAACATCATGAGGTCCGACCGGATGGTGAAAGGGATACGAATGATTTGGAGCTATCCCTTTCGGAACAACATAAAGCTGCCGTGGACTTCATCCGGCACTTTCTCCCTCAAGTTGTTCCATCGGTCCAGACTGCTGCGGTTCCGGACAAGAGGATTATAGCGTCATTGGACTCTGAATTTTTTGAGCGGTTCAGGGACATCGCTCCCGAGTTTTCCGTCGCAGTCCAATAATGTTGCAAGAACATTTGAATTATTGAACGACTCTATATTTAAACTTGCTTCCAAGACGGGGAAAGCAGGTTTCTTGTCCGCTAACACTCTCAACCTGCCTTTCATTAATGCAAGGAATAAATTCGACACGGCAGGACAGGGTATTCCGAGAGTTCCTCTGCGTATGGACGACGAGGCGGAAGACTTAGAGCTATCATTACCGTCGTCGGCTTCTATTCCAACCGCAGTGTTGGAAACAGCTATTGCGTCTAACAGAGCCAATTTAGATGCCTTATCTTACGCAGATCACCTTACTAAGGCGTTATCACTGCGTCTTCAAGGGAAAGAGTTTCAGGATATACAATCCTCTTTAAGACTTCTTTCAAGGGCAGTAGCTTATTCCACGTGTAACTCCGCCCTTTCAGTGGCAAACCTGGAGTTGGTTAGACGTGACGCAGCCCTAGCTACATCCACACTCGTGGATACTAAGGTGAAGAACTCTCTTAGAGTCGCTTCGGTCTCCGGAGAAACTCTCTTTGACGGCAAGCTTTCTGCTATTTATGATAAAATTACAAAGAAAGCTTCAGATTCTCTGTTGTTCAAATCTGCTTCTAAGAAGTCGGATACAGCAGACAAGAATAAGACAGGCACTTCTGGGTCTAATGCGCCCAAGAGAGGTTCCTATAGAGGTTCCGGTGCGTCCTCTTGGTCTTATTCGAGAGACCGTCAGGGTAGCGACTCTCGTTCGGGACGTTCTTCGGGCCGGGACAACCGGTCGGATGCCCCGAGGTCGACGGGGCGAGGTGCGGGTCGTGGAGGACGTGGTTTCTCCTACCGCAGGCCTCGCAGGTCCAGGAGGTGATGGCTTAAACCTCTATCGCGTACCGGTTGCGGAAGGTTGTCGAGCTTTTCACAAGAATGGGCGTTGATTACGGACGACCCTTGGGTGAGAGGAGTGACTTCGGAGGGTCTAAAGATATCCTTCAAACGAAAGCCTCCATTAACTCGAAGTCCAAAGTGGACTCAACTTCCGTCAAATCCGCAGAAAAGAGACGCTCTGTTATCAGAGGTGGCAGTCTCTTTTAATGAAGAACACGGTAGAGGTCGTAGAAAACCAGGAAACTCTGGGATTCTACAGCCATCTGTTTCTGGTTCCGAAACCAGACGGCTCGTTCCGTCCAGTCATAGATTTGAGCTGGATAAACAAGCTGATCGTCGCTCCGAAATTTTATATGGAGACGATTCGGTCGGTCAGAGCGAGTATTCGGGTGAACGATTATGCAACAAGCATAGATCTCAAAGCTGCGTCTTTCACGTCATGGTACATCCGACATTCCGAAAGTATCTACGCTTCACAGTCCTAGGAGTGGTGTATCAATTCCGGGCGATGTGCTTCGGATTGAATCTAGCACCCTGGGCTTTCACTCGGGTAATGAACTCGGTAATGATCTATTTCCGAGCTCATTCGTCTGCTGGTAACGTCGGCCTACCTGGACGACATTCTTCAGAGGTACGGCAACGAGTTAACGCTTCAGAACGATGTTCAGAATCTACTTCTATTGCTCCGACGTCTCGGTTTTATAGTAAACGAGGAGAAGTCGGATCTGGTGCCGTCCAAGTCATTCACTCATCTGGGAATGAGCTTCGAGACGCACAACAATCTCGTTCGTCTGCCGTTAACCAGAGCGAAATTAGTCAGTTGTTACACTCGCTATTGTCTGCACGCAGACAAAGTCACAGCGAGAGAATTTATGAGACTGATAGGTCTGTGCGGAGCCGCTGCGGATCTCATTCCGATGGGGCGGTTACGCACACGTCCTCTCTAAATTTTCTTGACTCAGAATTGGAGTGTGAAAATTCATTCGCTCGACGTAGACGTTCTCTAGTCAGATCAAGTGAAACAAGAGATTCAGACTTGGGCAAACATTCAGTGGTTAACTCAGGGAGCTTCCGCTGCAGTTGCTGGATCCGAGTTTTACCATTATGACGGATGCCAGTCAAACAGGTTGGGGTGCATCATTAATCCCAACGGATTCGAGATGCCAGGGTCTTTGGGATCCGCAATTCCTGTGCAAGCACATAAACATCAAGGAAATGATGTCAATTTGGCTTGCGTTACGTCATTGGATGGACATTATTCACAGTGCTCATGTCCAAATCCTATCCGACAATATGACAGTAGTGGCGTATATACGGAATCAGGGAGGCACTCATTCAGTTCCGTTGTTCAATCTAACGGAAAAGAATCCTTCTGTTTGCGCTAGAACATCACGTTCTTCTTTCGGTCCATCACATACCGGGTCGTCTGAATGTGCTAGCAGACTCCCTTTCACGAAAGGGTCGCTTGTTGCCGTCGGAGTGGACTCTCAACAAACAAGTATTCAATCAGATTTGCTACCAATGGGAACGGCCAATGATAGACTTATTTGCGACACATCTCAACAATCAGTTGCAGACGTATGTGTCTCCGTGTCCGGATCCAAGAGCATTTGCAGTAGACGCTCTGTCGATCCCTTGGGACGGAATGATAGGATATGCGTATCCTCCAGCGCCGTTAATTCAACAAGTATTGCTAAAGATAAAACAATCTCAATGCAAGATTCTGTTGGTAGCATCTCTGTCGCCACAGAGGACCGTGGATAAATCTACTCAGGTGTCTGTTGTGGGACCTACCGCGAAAGCTTCCCCCCCGGGAGGATCTTCTTTCACAGGGAAATCGTGCCAACTCCATCACAACCCGCAAGGTCTCAACCTTCACGTTTTTCCGTTGTGCGGTCCTTCTTGCATGGCAAGCACTTTACAGGACGAGCAGTGGACGCGATTTCTAACTGTAGGAGGACCTCCTCTTCGCTAAACTATGTGGCTAAGTGGAAGGTTTTTCGTCGTTGGTGTAGGGATCATTCTGTAGATATATTCGATCCCTCTATACCAGACATTGCAAACTTTCTAGTATACTTGTTTGACGAAATCAAACTGCAGCCTGTTACTATTAAGGGTTATAGGTCTATGTTATCTGATACCTGTGCACATCATGATAGTTTACAAATTGGATCTAATGTCTCTTTATCTAAGTTGGTTAGAAACTTCTCGATAAATAGACCCAGAACTCTTAGATTAATTCCTAAATGGAATTTAGCTTGGGTTCTTCTTAAATTGAAGGAAAAGCCATTTGAACCTCTTGGGACAGTAGATTTCAAAATTCTTATCTTATAAGACAGCTTTTCTCTTAGCTTTCTCTTCTGCTAGAAGAGTCAGTGAGCTTCATGCACTGTCGGTGGATGATTCTCACTATCGTAGTGTCGGGAACACTATCACCTTCACTACTAATGTGGGTTTTTTAGCTAAGAATCAGGCTCCTAATAAATATCCGGAACCTATTGTTATTAAGGCTCTTCCGTCTTCAGACGGGCGTAGGCCTTTACTCTGTCCTGTTAGAGCGTTACGTATCTATAAACAGAGATCTCAGTTTATCAGAAAGGGACGGAAACGTTTCTTTCTGTCTTTGATGCCTTATAGAAAGGACATTTCGGTCCATTCTATTGCTAGATGGATTCAATTAACTATCCGTACTGCTTATGAGAGTTTATCTTCTTCTCAGCAGTCTGTGCTTAAGATTTCCGCTCATGAAGTAAGAGCTCTTGCTACTTCTTGGGCTTATGCTAATAGTGTGGCTATTACAGATTTAATGAAGGCTGCTTATTGGTCTCAGCCATCCACATTCACGAATTTTTATCTCAGAAATATTGAGTCCATTTCTGGAGACCTGCATTGTTTAGGTCCGTTATCTGTTGCTCAGAATGTCGTCCACTAAACAGTTGCAACTATAGTTATGCAGGCTTTCTGTTCCGGCAGTGACTCCGTCCGGCTGCCCTCTTCGCTCTGGGCTATTTGCCCAGGGCAAGGGGGGGGGGGGGGGGGGGGGGGGGGCGGGTGTTCCCTTAGGTCACCTGCTTTATAGTGAAAAGCAAGGGAATGCCTCCTCCAAGTCAGTATTTCTGAGTCGCTTCCGGGATGGTTTTAAAGTGTAATATTAATGTTAAAATTCATTCATGTCTTATTTTTAAAGTGTAGCTCGGTGTGAAGCATTTGTATATGTCAAGTGTCAAACGGGCTTTAATATACAATACTCGGACACTTTTAAATGACTATAAAGAGTCTCAGTTCTCTGGACTACTTTATTTATTGGCTTACTTTAAAAATAATTAGTATAAGGGATATACTGGATGTTAATAGAGAACATGAATATTATTGTGCTCAATTATTAAGGGTATTGTATCTTTCTAATTTAATATTAAATAAGAAAGATACATGTAAAGCCTAATACTCCTTTTCTCCTTAAGGGATTACCTCTTTATTATATAGTTGAGCTTATTGGATTTTCCTCTATGTCCTAGGCCCTCCAGCCTGTTTACTATTCAGCTAAGTCTGGGTCATTGGTACAGTATAAAAATGTTAAAACATTTATAGTAATTTATATATTTTTTATACTTACCAATGACCCAGACGGGGATGGCCCTCCCAGGAGTTGGGAACTCTTGCCTCCCCGCTGAGTACATAGCGCTGACCAGGCACTGCCAGTAAGAATGATAATTGGCGCCAATTTCGGGACATCCGTGACACTGCGCATGCGCAGTGGGGGCGTAGTATGGAGGTCCTTTAGGACATGATTTCTTTTTGTTCTGGATGCAAATTTTGGGGATTGGGGGGCAAAATTTGTGTTTGGCCCTGGTTTTGTTAGAGTTAGCACCAGCTAAGTCTGGGTCATTGGTAAGTATAAAAAATATATAAATTACTATAAATTTTTTAACTTTTGCATTTTTTGTCTCTAAAACATAGGTTATGACCCCTCATTGGAACGAGCTTGCCGAGATCGTTCCAATGAGGGGGTCATAACCTATGTTTTTGAGACAAAAAATGAAAATAATAGTTATTCAAGAATTTTTTTTTGCAAGTGTCGTCTGCTTTTCATGTTAAAAAAACAGAAAACAATGAAGTCCCCATTACATCCATGGCAAAGTGTCTTCGTTTGTGTACACGGATACATGACCCAGTTGTTGATTGCGTAATTCACTTGTTAAGTTATCATTTATAATCAGACCGGAAAATCCCCGTAAATCACACTGGAAAGTAATAAAATTTCATCTAAAGACTTTCAGAGAGAATTAGAGAAAAAAATTGCCCGAGAACTGTAAGTTGCACAGCTCCTATCAAGATTAAACAATGCTTTAGTCTTAAAATTGATGAACAGAATGTATATAGGTGCATGGCTGTTGATCAGTTCATCTGTGAATCATTATTCCCATGGTTTTTATCTAAGGGAGCATCTCAAATCTGGGTTATCCATACACCTGTCCATCCATCAATCTTGATTTTGTCTGTCTGGAAAATTTGTGTCTTTAGCATTACTTATTAATGGTTTGGTGCATTTTCATAAAATGTCACACAATGGTAAAAGATAAAGGGAAAGTGCATTGTGCATCACCTCAAGGTCCAGATGACAAAGGTCAAGGTCACACTATTATGAAAAGTCACGTCTCAGAAAAGTTTTGTTTGTCCAACTGGAATATTGTGTCTTTCTCATATCTATATAATGGCTGGGTGGATTTTCATGAAACTTCACACAAGGGTAAAGGACAAAGGGAGAGAGAGATGTGCAGCACCACCAGGTCTGAATCAAGGTCACACAATTATGAAAGCTCAAATCTTGGAAACATTTTGACTGTCCATCTGGAACATTATGACTTGGTCATAACTTTAAATTTAATGGCTGGTTGATTTTCAAGAAACTTCATGCAAGTGTAAAGAACAAAGGGAAAGTGTGTTGTACAGCACCACCAGGTCCGAATAACAAAGGTCAAGGTCACACAATTATAAAAACGTAAATCTTGGAAAAATTTTGTCTCAACCCTAAGTTTATAACAATTGAGTGGATTTGAATGGAATTTCACAAAGGGTAAAAGAAACACAGAAGGTGTGATGCTGAAACCAACAGGTCCATCCAGCTGACTCCCTTTCCATTTTTCTGTTTGTCCATTTGTCTGTCTATTCATGTGGAAAAGTTCGTCTTAGTTGTAATACCATAATAGCTGGGTGTTTTTTCCTAAAAATTTGCTTGAGGGTAAAGGACAAAGGGAAGGATGAATTATTGAATTCTAAAGTTAACATATTTCCATGTCATTTTCATGTTTACCCAAGTCAGCGTAGTTTCCAGATTGTTGTTTGGTTTTGAGCAACTCATTCAACAATTGTTAAGATTTTATTTTTGAAAATAGATACTTGGGACGCCAGTGTCTGGGTAGTCAAAGGTTTTCTTGTTTAATTGATGTATTTTTCTCTGTCTCTTTCAGGCCTGGGACAACCATCTCTTCCAAATTCACAGAGTGCTCAAAGTTTTTTACCTTTACATTAAATACACAACAATAGTTTTGGTACACCATCCAGAATTAAGAGAACAACTGCAGGCCAGACACGTTCTCTTTGCATTTTGCATCTTACTACACACCTGTTGATTTTTTTTTTGTTTAATATTTATTTGTTATATATTTCATAGTTTTAGACAATTTGTTTCCGAATATGTAACACACCACATCAAATATTTTCTGCCACCTATACCCCTGAGAGATTCTCTTGGGAACATTATTTTCACCATGTCCATCCATCCGTCGGTCATCCGGCATTAACTCTTGCTTTCCCTCGAATAACTAAAGAACTGCTTATTTGATCAAATCATAATTTTATGGGTAACTTGTGGATGACTAGGCAATACTTCATTTCAGTTTTGGTCCATCTAGCCAATTCAATATAGCCATCTTAGTTTCCGTCCAATAACTAAAGAATACAGACTCGAATCAATTTCAGTTTTTGGTTATGTATTATCAGCATCTAGAGGAATCTTCCTTTCGATTTTGGTCCAGCTAGCCAATTCAGTGTGGTTGACATGGTGGCCATATTGAATTTGGTTTCCGTCCAATAACTAATGAATGCTGACTCTAATCATTTTTATTATGCCCCCCGACTTAAGTTGGGTGTCATATACTGATTGAAGGGTGCGTGTGTCCGTGTGTGTGGCCATGTGTGTGTGTGTGTGTGTGTGTCCGAGCCAATAACTCGAAAACTGTTAGTGCCACAGTCATCAAACTTCGCACAATTATAAAGGACCATGGGAGGATGTGTCACACACCATAGCTGGGTTCGTACCTTCAAGGTCAAGGTCACATTTCAAGGTCACACTAAAAATCTGTCAATATTAGTGTCTCAGCCATAACTCAGAAACGAATCATAATACAATTGTTAAACTTTTTACAAATGTTAAGGACAGTCAGAAGGTGTGTCACGTATAATAGTTTCCGCCGCATCTGCAAGGTGAAGGTCACAATTGACCTTCATATGTTCAGGATCACAAATCGTGTCTCAAGCATAACTCCAAAACTATTAGGGCTACAATCATCTAACTTTGCTCAATTATAAAGGACAATGGGTGGATGTGTCACACACCACAGCCAGGTCTGTAAGGTCAAGGTGTGGGGGGAAGGGTGGGGGAGGGGGCATGTGTTACCTTAGTAACATTTTTCTTGTTATTTTTTAATTATGCATTGTTGGTGTCTAGAGGAAGCTTCCTTTCGATTTTGGACCATCAGCTGAACCAAGATGGCCACCAGTGGCCAATTCATTATGGTTTCCATGGTGACCATCTTGAATTTGGTTTCCATCCAATAACTAATGAAGACTGACTCGAATCAATTTCCGTTTTTGCTTGTGCATTATTGGTGTCTAGAGGAAGCTTCCTTATGATTTTGGATCAGCTAGCCAATTCAATATGAATTTGGTTTCCTTTCAATAACTAATGAATGCTGACTTTAATCATTTTTTTTTTTCATTATTGGTGTCTAGAGGAAGCTTCCTTCTGATTTGGTTATGCCCCCCAAGAGACTTACCTACCCTTTTATGACACCGTTGGGGGCATATGCCACACTTTACATTGCTCTTAAGCTTGGTGCTCTGTGCAAAATGAATTTTTTTGGGTGCTGAATGAAATGTTAATGAGAACAAATTAACTATGTATCATTCTTTGAGTGCAACAATATACCATCTGCAATGCTACTAAAGCAATGCAGTTGGTGCCTTGTTGCACTCAAGTATGATATTTTAATTTAGTGTTACTTGTCTTTTTATCTCACCTGACTGAAAGAGACTTACCTACCCTTTTATGACACCGTTGGGGGCATATGCCATACTTTACATTGCTGTTGTTTTTACTTTGTCTGATATACATACAACTTATATATCTGCACTAACTAAAGCTATTTATTTTCAAAACTTTGATGAGTATTCCTGCATGTATTGGTTAAATAGGTCCCAGTAACCAATGCCTGTGGTGGAAGTACTCTAAAATGGGCAACTTGGATATAAAGGATTAACTTATGTTAATGATAACTTTATGTCCATGTTGCATTTACAATTATCTATTGTGTAGAAATATATGATGTTAAACACCTATAAATAAATAAATGTATGCTAGCGTACGTACTGTACACGACATGGTGAGAAGTGTATTATGTAAATGAATCTCGCAGCAATGAACTGGTCACTTATATAGTTGATATGTACAGTATTGTGATTTACAAAAGTGATTTCTTTCTCAAATGGATGGTGACGCACTCACACCAGTGGGAAAAAATTTTATAAATGAATATTGCAAAATCTAGACCAAATCAAGCATGTGAGCTCCAATGTTCTCACTTTTCCTTTTTCATCAGATGAGATTCTACAGGCCCAGCAGTCTAGAAAATCAAGGTGTGCAAAACAATTGCCCTCCTCAGAATGCTTGGGAGCAAGCCTGAAAATAAGCAGACTGTCATCTGCAAAATGACGTTCCCAGAGGGTGAATTTGGTGATGCCACTCTGAACAGCAGGGTAGCATCACCAAATTTATAAACTCTGTGAAATGAAAATCTGTTCCGCACACATTTGCCAAACAGATGTCATTGACAGACTATTTTTGGATGATACGTCATCTGTCAAAAATTAACATAACCCCCACCTGCTTGGAATTTCCATTCTACCTGCAGTCACGGAAGCCATGCAGTATAAACAAAGCGATTGCATTCTAAAAAGCTTTTGCAAAGACAGTAAACTATATAAAAACATCTTTGTGTATAGAATTACTAATAAAGTTTAGAAGGGAAAGTTCAAATCAATCATTATTAGCTGTAGAATGATAACAAATTGAGTAGAACTAGCTAAAGTATGCAGTACTATGATAGTACAAACATACATATACCACATGTTTGGCCTATTTATAAATCTGCCCAAAGGAATTCTCCCCAAATCGCACCTGTGTTTTTAAACATTAGCAGACAGTTGATTACCCAAAACTGAACCGATTGCAAAATAACTTGTTGATAGTTGTCAAATGAATTATTGAGTGTCCTTCTAATAATTGTTTTTATAGACATGAAGGCATGGAATAAACACAGATCGACATGTGCTTGTGAATGGCTGCAGACCTCTTGTTTTATCCTTCCGCAATGGCACTCATGCCATATCGATTAACCCATTCACATGCGTGTGTCATTCTGTGTATTTTGATCACAAAATTATTTGTCCACTTTTCTAATCATGGTTCTCAAGCAATGTGAAATTCAGTGGGTCATCAGCATTAGTACAATAAACGAACTAAAGAAAACAAATTTATGAAACCCTATTGAGTATATATTCATGAAAGTAATTTTTTTATACGTCTGTGTCATTAATGATACACAGTATGCTATGTAATGCCACACCATTCAAGTGACAAAATCTCTTGTCTATCCAAACAACAATTACAGTGCTGTGATTTCGTTAGACATGAAGAATAGTGAACCCAAGAAATTAATAAAAAATTACCAACTTTTTGTAACTTTTCATGGTTTATTGACATTCTTTCATGTATTTTCTTTCAATATTGACCAAAAAATAAGCTCATAGCCATGGTTTCCAATATATTTTGGCACTTATTTCACAATTTTGTTGGGAAACACACAAATTGTCTAATCGTGTTCATCAGCATTTGAGGCAACCTACAAAAAATGTGACATCATGGTGTGCATCTTGCTTTTAGGGAGAATTCATCATCTTTAGTTCAGTGAAGATATCACTTCAGTAGATGTGATTATCAAAATGAACAAACTGCCTTCAGATAGAAAAGATGGAAAACTTGTTCATTGAGTTTCTCTGCTTGAGGAGATATAAAGTCTTAAAAAAGCCTCCTCCCAAGCTTTGTATATATTTATATTTATTTATTGGTGTTTAAGGTCACATACTAATGCACAATTGCTAATCATGACCGTGACAGTTTTACGGGTGGAGGAAGAGAACCACCGAGCAATGACTAGCAGCTGCCAGCTCCCCAACATCGTAACTCTGCACTGCAGCACAGATAGGGTTAGATTGGTTGAAGACATGCACACCATTGACGTGCCGTACACGTTAGTACACAGCGTCATCGTGCCCCCCATGTGGACAATCAGGTTTAAGTGCCTTGCCCAAGGACACAACATGGGAGTCCGAATCGATCGCCCAAACGGTCATCCATCCGAGGACTAACCGGGCTCAACATCCCAAGCTTTGTATACTTAAAGAAAAGAACATCAGAAAATGTAATTAAGCAATGAAAAGTTAGAACAAAATGGTAATTTTTATGCTTCCCAAAAACATTTCAGGGGAGCATGTAGTGGCCGCTTTGTCTGTCTGTAAAAACCCGTCTGAAGCAAATGTTTCCCAGATGATAAGTCTAGTTTGCTTTGATATAGGACCTTATAATTTTGCAACATTATTACCTACCATGAAATGTAGGACAAGTTTGATTTTCATGTTAATTCATTTACCATTCCAGAGTTATGCTTCTTGAAAAGTTACAAAATAGTAAAATCAATGGTTTCCAGATGATAACTCTAGTTTGCTTTGATGTATGACCTTATAATTTTGTAGCATTACTACCTACCATGAAATGCAGGTCAAGTTCAATTTTCACCATTATGACATTCACCGTTCCAGAATTATGGTTCTTGAAAAGTGGCAAAATGGTGAAATCAGTGGTTTCTAGATGATATATAGAACTCTATTTCACTTTGATGTACAACCTTATAATTGCACAACATTACTATATACCATAAAATGCAGGTCAAGTTCAGTTGTAATTGTTATGCCACTTACCTTTCCAGAGTTATGCCCCTTGAAAAGATGGAAAATGGTAAAATCAATGGTTTCCGGATGATAACTCGAGTTCACATTTGATGTACAACCTTAGAATTTTGCAACATTACTACCTACCATGAAATGTAGGTCAACTTCGATTTTCCCCATTATAGCATTTACCACCAGAGTAATGCCCCTTGAAATGTTGCAAAATTGCAAAGTCATAGAACATTTCTTATGGTATCTTATTAAATGCCCAAAGCATGTTTTATCAAATCAGCTAATGCATTCACCCTAATTAAGCAGTTACCTATTTTTTTTAATACAGGTTTACCGTGTACTGTTGTTACACTTGTCCTTCCACACGTTTTTAGCTCACCTGAGCGAAGCTCAAGGGGAGCTTTACTAATCACTTTCTGTCCGTCGTCGTCCGTCCGGCGTTAACTTTACATTATCGACTTCTCCTCCTAAACCACTAGCCCAATTTTATTCAAATGTTGGCTAAATGTTTATTACCTAATGCCAATTCAGATTTGTTCAAATGAAGTTGCCCCTCCTCCTGGGTGGTGCCACGCCCCCAAGGGGCACCAAAATCTTTGTAAATCTTCTTCTCATGAACCAGCAGTAGCAGAGACTTGATATTTGGTGTGCAGCTTCCTTTTGAGGTGTAGACTCAGATTTGTTCAAGAGAAGTTTGTGGGGCTGTACTTGGCGTCGTTATGGGAGGGGCAAAATTTTTTGCCCCGCCCAAAATTTCTATATTTTTATACTGTACCAATGACCCAGACTTAGCTGGTGCTAACTCTAAAAAATCCAGGGCCAAACACAAATTTTGCCCCCCAATCCCCAAAATTTGCATCTAAAACCAAAAGAAATCATGTCCTATAGGACCTCCATACTTTGCCCTTACTGCGCATGCGCAGTGTCAAGGATGTTCCGAAATTGGCGCCAATTATCATTCTCTGTTTGGCCCTTCATCAGTCAAGATCTCACTGATCTTTGTGCTTGTAAATCTCAGTTTAAAGGATGCCAGGCACGTAATTATTGGAGAAATGGTGATTCTAAGGAGGATATAGAAGGAGGAGAGGAAAAAGGAGTGACAAAAAATAATCAGGGCTGTACTTAAAATTTTTTATGAAATTATGTTAAGTTGCCTATTTTCGAGGCATGGGCCTCTTGTTGTCATTCTTGCTATAAAGTTGCACTGCTTATTCAGTGTTTCCTCTCCCCTGGTCTTCTAAGTCCCCCCTTGCAATTCTCCCATGCTTTTGGCATATTTTTGAGAAAGATCATTTCTAAATTCTCTTGGGAGAGTTAGCTTGGTTACAGAATGTTTTCTGTTATTTTCCCATAGTTACGTTTTCACCCATGGGTGTATAAACATTGTGTTCTGCATCTTCCATCTGATGTTCTGCAGATTCTCCCCTGGGAGTCTCTGTCTTGCATCAGATAGAGTGTAATTTTGATGACTGATTTCGGGACAGTTTTGTCAGTGCCTGGAGTCATGTTTTCTGGTGTTTTTACACTGTTTGTTTACATTGGCAACAGTCTCTTTTGAGGGGGGCTGTTTGCCTTTAGAGTAGTTTATCTCACTATAAGATACATTTTTATTATCCGTAAGTGTTGCATTAATTATTTAATATAAATTTAAAATTGTTGACCACACTTAGCCTTCGGATCCATTGGGGCTCAACGTTACTTTTCAGAAACTTGGGCTTCGCTGAAAAAATATTTTTCAAAAATTATTTTGATTTTCAATTGTTTTTTCATTATTAATGGATCATGTTATTATGTATCTTTGTGTTAGGGGTTTGTGCGAGTAACTAGGACTTGTTGTTGACTTTTCACAATGAAAGGATATTGTTCAAATTGTAATAGGAAGAAATCTTCCTCTGACTTTCATGATCATTGTATTAATTGTAGTCAGTGTTCTCGCACTAATCCCTGTTCTATATGTCAATATTGGGATGACAAACATTGGAAACGTGTGTCACGATATGTTGTTAGTGGAGAAAGGGCTATGCCGGCTCTTTCTCCGCAGTGTCACTCTACTCTATCAGTTTCTATTTCAGAGGAACAAGAACAGGGTGATGTTTCCATGTTATCTTCCGCAAGTGCACTTCCGTCGTCACAAATGAATACAGAGCTAGCGGCAAAAGTGCTCATGAAGATTAAACAAATGTCGTCCGCTAGCTCGCCCGGTGTAGCGTCCATTCACCGAATGGTTCGGCAGCCGGGTTCGTCCGATGCGGTCCAGGAGGAAATGTTGGGTGATGCGAGCACTATAAACATTCAACGTGCAGCACACCCAGTGACGGCGGATAGTAGGAGAGATCGGAGGAAGCCTTCGAGTCCGGTTCCTAGCTCGTCCAGGTCCAGCCGGGCCGCGACCGAGAGAGGCCCCTCTCTCGTACAACAACATCTGGGACCAGATGTTGTGGTACAAAATGTGTCGCAAGCGGAGCACACGTCCGTCGCTCGGGACGCTCCGTTGTATAGGCAGTCTGCGGAGACTGCTCAGGCTTCTTCCTCTCATCAGCACACACGACCGCACCTTGGCTACGTGACCGCCGATATTTTACCAGCTTCGCCGATCAGGAATTCTTCGGCGACCAGGTCACACCATCCGGTAGCCAGGGACACAAGGCCGATGGACTCCGGACGTTCGCATAGGAAGAGTATGCGGGAGTCATCAGATGCGGAGCTGCCCTCGGCGAAGCAGCGAAAGACTGTGCCTCCGCAGGCCTCGATGTCGGACGTACTTGTGCAAATAGCACAACTTATCGCAGCATCCCAGCAACCGACAGAAACGGTGTCGGATCGGGAATTATCCGACGGTGCTGGGTCGGTACGCTCCGCCGAAGCATCGGGGGCGGACGACCAGGAGCATCATGAGGTCCGACCGGATGGTGAAAGGGATACGGATAACTTGGAGCTATCCCTTTCGGAACAACATAAAGCTGCCGTGGACTTCATCCGGCACTTTCTCCCTCAAGTTGTTCCGTCGGGCCAGACTGCTGCGGTTCCAGACAAGAGAATTATAGCGTCATTGGACTCTGATTTCTTTGAGCGGTTCAGGGACATCGCTCCCGAGTTTCCGTCTCAGTCCAATAATGTTGCAAGAACATTTGAATTATTGAACGACGCTATATTCAAACTTGCTTCCAAAACGGGAAAAGCAGGTTTCTTGTCCGCCAATACTCTCAACCTGCCTTTCATTAATGCAAGGAATAAATTCGATACGGCAGGACAGGGTATCCCGAGAGTTCCTCTGCGTATGGACGATGAGGCGGAAGACTTAGAATTATCATTACCGTCGTCGGCGTCTATTCCAACCGCGGTGTTGGAAACAACTATTTCGTCTAACAGAGCCAGTTTAGATGCCTTATCTTACGCAGATCACCTTACTAAGCCCTTATCTCTGCGTCTTCAAGGGAAAGAATTTCAGGATATACAATCCTCTTTAAGACTTCTTTCAAGGGCAGTAGCTTATTCCACGTGTAACTCCGCCCTTTCAGTGGCAAACCTGGAGTTGGTTAGACGGGACGCAGCCCTAGCTACATCCACACTCGTGGATAGTAAGGTGAAGAACTCTCTCAGAGTCGCTTCGGTCTCCGGAGAACTTCTCTTCGACGGCAAGCTTTCTGCAATTTACGATAAAATTACAAAGAAATCTTCGGATTTGCTGCTGTTCAAATCTGCTTCTAAGAAGTCGGACACGGTAGATAAGAGTAAGACAGGCACTTCTGGGTCTAATGCACCCAAGAGAGGTTCCTATAGAGGTTCCAGTGCGTCCTCTTGGTCTTATTCAAGAGACCGTCAAGGTAGCGACTCACGTTCGGGACGTCCTTCGGGCCGGGACAACTGGTCAGATGCCCCGAGGTTGACGGGACGAGGTGCGGGTCGTGGAGGACGTGGTTTCTCCTACCGCAGGCCTCGCAGGTCCAGGAGGTGATGGCTTCAACCTCTATCGCGTACCGGTTGGCGGAAGGTTGTCGAGTTTTTCACAAGAGTGGGCGTCGATTACGGACGACCCTTGGGTGAGAGGGTTGATTTCAGAAGGTCTAAAGATATCCTTCATACGAAAGCCTCCATTAACTCGAAGTCCAAAATGGACTCAACTTCCGTCAAATCCGCAGAAAAGAGACGCTCTGTTATCAGAGGTGCAGTCTCTTTTAATGAAGAACGTGGTAGAGGTCGCAGAAAATCAGGAGACACCGGGATTCTACAGCCATCTGTTTCTGGTTCCGAAACCAGACGGCTCGTTCCGTCCAGTCATAGATTTGAGCTGGATAAACAAGCTGATCGTCGCTCCGAAGTTTTATATGGAGACGATTCGATCGGTCAGAGCAAGTATTCGGGTGAACGATTATGCAACAAGCATAGATCTCAAAGATGCGTACTTTCACGTCATGGTACATCCGACATTCAGAAAGTATCTACGCTTCGCAGTCCTAGGGGTGGTGTATCAATTCCGGGTGATGTGCTTTGGATTGAATCTAGCACCCTGGGCTTTCACTCGGGTAATGAACTCGGTAATGATGTATTTCCGAGCTCATTCGTCTGCGGTAACGTTGGCCTACCTGGACGACATTCTTCAGAGGTACGGCAATGAGTTAACGCTTCAGAACGATGTGCAGAATCTACTTCTATTGCTCCGACGTCTCGGTTTTATAATAAACGAGGAGAAGTCGGATCTGGTGCCGTCCAAGTCATTCACACATCTGGGAATGAGCTTCGAGACGCACAACAATCTTGTTCGTCTGCCGTTAACCAAAGCGAAATTAGTCAGTTGTTACGCTCGCTATTGTCTGCACGCAGACAAAGTCACAGCGAGAGAGTTTATGAGAGTGATAGGTCTGTGCGGAGCCGCTGCGGATCTCATTCCGATGGGGCGGTTACGCACGCGTCCTCTCCAAATTTTCTTGACTCAGAATTGGAGTGTGAAAATTCATTCGCTCGACATAGACGTTCTCTTGTCAGATCAAGTGAAACGAGAGATTCAGACTTGGGCAAACATTCAGTGGTTAACTCAGGGAGTTCCGCTGCAGTTGCCGGATCCGAGTTTTACCATTATGACGGATGCCAGTCAAACAGGTTGGGGTGCATCATTGATCCCAACGGATTCGAGATGCCATGGTCTTTGGGATCCGCAATTCCTGGGCAAGCACATAAACATCAAGGAAATGATGTCAATTTGGCTTGCGTTATGTCATTGGATGGACATTATTCACAATGCTCATGTCCAAATCCTATCCGACAATACGACAGTAGTGGCGTATATACGGAATCAGGGAGGCACTCATTCAATTCCGTTGTTCAATCTAACGGAAAGAATCCTTCTGTTTGCTCTAGAACATCAGGTTCTTCTTTCGGTCCGTCATATACCGTCGTCTGAATGTACTAGCAGACTCCCTTTCAAGAAAGGGTCGCTTGTTGCCGTCGGTGTGGACTCTCAACAAACAAGTATTCAATCAGATTTGCTACCAATGGGAACGGCCAATGATAGACTTATTTGCGACACATCTCAACAATCAGTTGCAGACGTATGTGTCTCCGTGTCCAGATCCAAGAGCATTTGCAGTAGACGCTCTGTCGATCCCTTGGGACGGAATGATAGGATATGCGTATCCTCCAGTGCCGTTAATTCAGCAAGTATTACTAAAGATAAAACAATCTCAATGCAAGATTCTGTTGGTAGCATCTCTGTCTCTACAGAGACCGTGGATAAATCTACTCAGGTGTCTGTTGTGGGACCTACTGCGAAAGCTTCCTCCACGGGAGGATCTTCTTTCGCAGGGGAAATCGCGTCAACTCCATCACAACCCACAAGGTCTCAACCTTCACGTTTTTCCGTTGTGCGGTCCTTCTTGCATGGCAAGCACTTTACAGGACGAGCAGTGGACACGATTTCTAACTGTAGGAAGACCTCCTCTTCGCTAAACTATGCGGCTAAGTGGAAGGTTTTTCGTCGTTGGTGTAGGGATCATTCTGTTGATATTTTTGATCCCTCTATACCAGACATTGCAAACTTTCTAGTATACTTGTTTGACGAAATCAAACTGCAACCTGTCACTATTAAGGGTTATAGGTCTATGTTATCTGATACCTATGCACATCATGATAGTTTATAAATTGGATCTAATGTCTCTTTATCTAAGTTGGTAAGAAACTTCTCGATAAATAGACCCAGAACTCTTAGGTTAATTCCTAAATGGAATTTAGCTTGGGTTCTTCTTAAACTGAAGGAAAAGCCATTTGAACCTCTTGGGACAGTAGATTTCAAATTCTTGTCTTATAAGACAGCTTTTCTCTTAGCTTTCTCTTCTGCTAGAAGAGTCAGTGAGCTTCATGCACTGTCGGTGGATGATTCTCACTATCGTAGTGTCGGGAACACTATCACCTTCACTACTAATGTGGGTTTTTTAGCTAAGAATCAGGCTCCTAATAAATATCCGGAACCTATTGTTATTAAGGCTCTTCCGTCTTCAGACGGGCGTAGGCCTTTACTCTGTCCTGTTAGAGCGTTTGGTATCTATAAACAGAGATCTCAGTTTATCAGAAAGGGACGGAAACGTTTCTTTCTGTCTTTGATGCCTAATAGAAAGGACATTTCGGTCCATTCTATTGCTAGATGGATTCAATTAACTATCCGTACTGCTTATGAAAATTTATCTTCTTCTCAGCAGTCTGTGCTTAAGATTTCGGCTCATGAAGTAAGAGCGCTTGCTACTTCTTGGGCTTACGCTAATAGTATTGCTATTACAGATTTAATGAAGGCTGCTTATTGGTCTCAGCCATCCACATTCACAAATTTTTATCTCAGAAATATTGAGTCCATTTCTGGAGACCTGCATTGTTTAGGTCCGTTATCTGTTGCTCAGAATGTCGTCCACTAAACAGTTGCAACTATAGTTATGCAGGCTTTCTGTTCCGGCAGTGACTCCGTCCGGCTGCCCTCTTCGCTCTGGGCTATTTGACCCAGGGGAAGGGGGGGGAGGGTGTTCCCTTAGGTCACCTGCTTTATAGTGAAAAGCAAGGGAATGCCTCCTCCGAAGTCAGTATTTCTGAGTCGTTTCCGGGATGGTTTTAAAGTGTAATATTAATGTTAAAATTCATTCATGTCATATTTTTAAAGTGTAGCTCGGTGTGAAGCATTTGTATATGTCAAGTGTCAAACGGGCGTTAATATATAATCCTCGGACACTTTTAAAGAATATAAAGAGTCTCAATTCTCTGGACTAACTTTATTTATTGGCTTACTTTAAAAATAATTAGTATAAAGGGTTATACTGGATGTTAATAGAGAACATGAATGTTATTGTGCTCAATTATGAAGGGTATTGTATCTTTCTAATTTAACATAAAATAAGAAAGATACATGTAAAGCCTAATACTCCTTTTCTCCTTGAGGGGTTGCCTCTATATTATATAGTTGAGCTTATTGGATTTTCCTCTATGTCCTAGGCCCTCCAGCCTTTTTACTATTCAGCTAAGTCTGGGTCATTGGTACAGTATAAAAATGTTAAAAAATTTATAGTAATTTATATATTTTTTATACTTACCAATGACCCAGACGGGGATGGCCCTCCCAGGAGTTGGGAACTCTTACCTCCCCGCTGAGTACATAGCGCTGACCAGGCACTGCCAGTAAGAATGATAATTGGCGCCAATTTTGAAACGTCCTTGACACTGCGCATGCGCAGTAAGGGCAAAGTATGGAGGTCCTATAGGACATGATTTCTTTTGGTTTTAGATGCAAATTTTGGGGACTGGGGGGGGGCAAAATTTGTGTTTGGCCCTGGATTTTTTAGAGTTAGCACCAGCTAAGTCTGGGTCATTGGTAAGTATAAAAAATATATAAATTACTATAAATTTTTTAACTTTCCAAACCGAGAGGCTGATTTGAACCAAATTTATATGGGCTTATTGGGTCATGAGTACTTGATTTATGCAAAAAAAAAAAATTTCCCGCAGCCCTGTGGGAACCGCAGGAGCTAAAAATAGAAAAAATTTAAAACGCCCATATCTCCAAAACTGCACGGCACTGAGAATTTTTATTTGGTGTGCAGCTTCCTTAGGACCAACAGAAAGGATTGGTAAAAAAAAATTGCCATCGGTTTTATCATAGGGTACAGTTTCGGGACTTTGAAAAAGTGCTGAGTCAGCACTTTTTAACACTGTAGGCAATGGGAAAAACATTAAAAAATCTTCTTCTCCAGATCCAGCAGGCAGAATCTTTTGATATTTGGTATGCAACATTGTAGGGTGGATCTGATTCAAGTTTGTTCAAATCTGCCCCCTGGGTTCATATTTGGGCTCAGTATAGGAGCCCGATTTCGAACTTAGTGCTTTTCAGGCAAATTTCTTAAAAAAATCTTCTTCTCCAGATCCAGCAGACAGAATCTTTTGATATTTGGTATGCAACATTGTGGGGTGGTTCTGATTGAAGTTTGTTCAAATTGGCTCCCTGGATTCATATTTGGGCTCACTATAGAAGCCCGAATTCGAACTTAGTGCATTTCAGGCAAATTTCTTCAAAAATCTTCTTCTCCAGATCCAGCACGCAGAATCTTTTGATATTTGGTATGCAACATTGTGGGGTGGATCTGATTCAAGTTTGTTCAAATCGGCCCCCTGGATTCATATTTGGCCTCACTATAGAAGCCCGAATTCGAACTTAATGCATTTCAGGCAAATTTCTTAAAAAATCTTCTCCAGATCCAGCAGGCAGAATCTTTTGATATTTGGTATGCAACATTGTGGGGTGGATCTGATTCAAGTTTGTTCAAATCGGCGCCCTGGATTCATATTTGGGCTCACTATAGAAGCCTGAATTCGAACTTAGTGCATTTCAGGCAAATTTCTTAAAAAATCTTCTTCTCCAGATCCAGCAGGCAGAATCTTTTGATATTTGGTATGCAACATTGTGGGGTGGATCCGATTCAAGTTTGTTCAAATCGGCCCCTGGGTTTATATTTGGGCTCACTATAGAAGCTCGAATTCGAACTTAGTGCATTTCAGGCAAATTTCTTCAAAAATCTTCTTCTCCAGATCCAGCAGGCAGAATCTTTTGATATTTGGGATGCAACATTGTGGGGCGGATCTGATTCAAGTTTGTTCAAATCGGCCCCCTCGATCCATATTTGGGCTCACTATAGAAGCCCGAATTTGAACTTAGTGCCTTTCAGGTAAATTTCTTCAAAAATCTTCTTCTCCAGATCGAGCAGGCAGAATCTTTTGATATTTGGTATGCAACATTGTGGGGTAGATCTGATTCAATTTTGTTCAAATCGCCCCCCTGGGTTTATATTTGGGCTCAGTATTGAAGCTCGAATTCAAACTTAGTGCATTTCAGGCAAATTTCTTCAAAAATGTTCTTCTCCAGATCCAGCAGGCAGAATCTTTTGATATTTGGTATGCAACATTGTGGGGTGGATCTGATTCAAGTTTGTTCAAATCGGCCCCCTGGATTCATATTTGGGCTCACTATAGAAGCCCGAATTCGAACTTAATGCATTTCAGGCAAATTTCTTAAAAAATCTTCTTCAAATCCAGCAGGCAGAATCTTTTGATTTTGGTTTGCAACATTGTGGGGTGGATCTGATTCAAGTTTGTTCAAATCGGCCCCCTGGATTCATATTTGGGCTCACTATAGAAGCCCGAATTCGAACTTGGTGCTTTTCAGGCAAATTTCTTAAAAAATCTTCTTCTCCAGATCCAGCAGGCAGAATCTTTTGATATTTGGTATGCAACATTGTGGGGTGGATCTGATTCAAGTTTGTTCAAATCGGCCCCCTGGGTTTATATTTGGGCTCACTATAGAAGCTTGAATTCGAACTTAGTGCATTTCAGGCAAATTTCTTAAAAAATCTTCTTCTCCAGATCCAGCAGGCAGAATCTTTTGATATTTGGGATGCAACATTGTGGGGCGGATCTGATTCAAGTTTGTTCAAATCGGCCCCCTGGATTCATATTTGGGCTCACTATAGAAGCCCGAATTCGAACTTTGTGCATTTCAGGCAAATTTCTTAAAAAATCTTCTTCTCCAGATCCAGCAGGAAGAATCTTTTGATATTTGGTATGCAACATTGTGGGGTGGATCTGATTGAAGTTTGTTCAAATCAGCCCCCTGGGTTTACATTTGGGCTCAGTATAGCAGTTCGAATTCGAACTTAGTGCATTTCAGGCAAATTTCTTAAAAAATCTTCTTCTCAAGATCCAGCAGGCAGAATCTTTTGATATTTGGTATGCAACATTGAGGGGCGGATCTGATTCAAGTTTGTTCAAATCGGCTCCCTGGATTCATATTTGGGCTCTCTATAGAAGCCCGAATTCGAACTTAGTGCATTTCAGGCAAATTTTAAAAAAAATCTTCTTCTCCAGATTCAGCAGGCAGAATCTTTTGATATTTGGTATGCAACATTGTGGGGTGGATCTGATTCAAGTTTGTTCAGATCGGCTCCCTAGATTCATATTTGGGCTCACTACAGAAGCCCGAATTTGAACTTAGTGCATTTCAGGCAAATTTCTTTGAAAATCTTCTTCTCAAGATCCAGCAAGCAGAATCTTTTGATATTGGGTATGCGCCATGCTTAGGGGGGTGAGATTCAAGTTTGTTCAAGCCAAGTCCCTGGGTTCATATTTGGGCTCACTGTGGTAGCTCGAAGTATAACTTAGTTCAAAATGAGGAATTTTCTTTAAAAATCTTCTTCAGATCCAGCAGTTGGAATGTTTTGATATTTGATATGCAGCATCCTTAGGGGGGTGAGATTCAAGTTTGTTCAAGCCATATCCCTAGGTCCATATTTGGACTCACTGTGGGAGCTTGAATTGTAACTTAATTCAAAATGAGGAATTTTCTTTAAAAATCTTCTTCTTCAGATCCAGCAGTCGGAATGTTTTGATATTTGGTGTGCAGCATCCTTAGGGGGGCGAGATTCAAGTTTGTTAAAGCCAAATCCCTGGGTTCATATATGGGCTCCCTGTGGGAGCCCGAATTATAACATAGTTCAATATGAGGAATATTCTTTTAAAATCTTCTTTTTTTTTTAGATCCACTGGTCAGAATCTTTGGATATTTGGTATAAGCTTTTTTTAGGAGGAGCAAATGCAACTTGTTGAAATCAATTCTCTGGGTTGATATTTAGGCTGCCATGTCAGGTGAGCGCCCTCAGGCCCCTTGGGGCCTCTTGTTTGTATTTTGGGTCAAGTGTTAACAACCAAGACCTATTGTTTGGCAACGATCGGTGTGCATTCAGGTGGGTATCTGGGCATCCTTGTACTGTTAGTGCAGTAACTTGAACAAACCCTATCCAATTTGACTAATATTTGCCATATGTACAGTTTTTTGCAATTATATCTCAAGCTAGTTCGAGAACTGGCCCGGCCCGATTTTTTGTTACATAGTTATGGGTCTTAGTAAATTTTTACAAATTTTGAGCTCATTCGTGCAATAACTTGAACAAATGTTCTCCACTTTGACTAATATTTGCCATAGAGATCTTTTCAATAATAATTCAAGCAGGTTCAAAAACTGGCCATTCCCAGTTTTTCATTACAAGGGTTCCCGCGGACCTTGAAAAACCTTGAAAAGCCTTGAATTCGAAAATCAATTTTCAAGTCCTGGAAAGTCCTTGAATTTCCTCAAAACTCCAAAAGTGGCATGGAAAATCCTTCAAAACAATCTGTCAAAATATAAAAAACCTTTTTTGTGATGAGCTTCATAAAATGTGGAGCCAAAAATGTCCAGGAATCGTGTCGATAACCTTGAAAAACCTTGGAATTGAAGCCTTGAAAAACCTTGAATATGGCATGAAAATGGCCTTGAAAAGCCTGGAATCCACTTACTGATTAGCTGCAGGGACCCTGGTAGAGTTATGTGCCTTAATTAATTTCTTAAGGATGAGAGAGTTCAGTTAATTAACTAATTTCTGATAATTTATTATCGAATTGCTCAAGTTTTATTTTCCATAAATCTACATGAAAATGGTCCTAAAGACCATTTTCATGTACATTTATAGAAATAAAATGTCTATCAAGTTATACCTTAGCTTCATGGCCTCTTACTTTCAGGCAAAACAACATTTTCACAAATTTTCAGGTTAAATTATGAGAGTTTCAGTTTATTTCAGATAATTCAGATATCCTTCGCTCTCATCCCTGGCATGTGATAACCGGGTTATGGACATGCAACACTCTTCGATTGTCACCACAACTCGTTGTCTACATCTCCGATGCACACATCTTGTTTTTTGATATTAGTTAGACTATTTCACAGTTCTGCATTTGAAAAAATCAGTATGTTGTTTCCATCAATTTGCATTTCATGGACCATCTATTGGCTGTGTCAACTTTTTACTTGTTTAATAATTTATTGTGTCCGCTATTCTTCATGTTTACCGTGATTTCAAATAGTAAATTTTTGATCCAGACTAAATTTTCTGTCTGCTTTTATGATCATAGCAGAGTAGTATTTCAGGGTTCCCACAGGGCCTTGGATTCAAGGAATGGCCCTGAATTTCATTTTGTGTCATTCAAGGTCTTGAAATCCTGGAAAGTGGACCAATAGACTTTATGCACAAAATTAAACACAACAAAATAAAGACAAAGGGCACAATCATAACTATATAGTTCTATATGCTAGAGTTCCAGAAAGTGTAGTCATAACTAGGACCCATTGGACATTACCCGAGTGCAAGGCACTTTATCCCGGTTGCCTATATGGGGGCACGATGATGCCGTGTACTAAGGCGTACTGCACGTCGATGGTGCACTTGGCTTCAACCACTATAACCCTGCTTGAACGGAGCTTGAACAGAGTTAGAATGTTGAGGAGTTGATAGTTGCTCGACGATGCTTGGTGGTTTTCTCCGGTTACTCCAGCTTCCTCCACCTTTAAAACTGTCACGGTCATGATTAGCCATTATGCATAAGTATGTGACCTTAAACACCAGTAAATAAATAAATAAATCCTTGCATTTGGCTATTGTAGGGCCTTGAGAGAGGTGGCATTGAATAGCCTTGAATTTTATAATTCTTTGCCTGCAGGAGCCCTGTGTTTCATTAGTTGTGACAAAAACATGCTGTTGTAATTTCTTTCTCGCATTTTAAGCTATAGTTCAGCTGAACTAAACCATGTTAAAAAACTGCAGCCTGTTGCAATGAACATGCATGCCAAATTAGTTCAAGAGGCAGGGCAGAGTTTTCCATACACTTATTTGTTTTCACATCTGAAGGCCTGCATTTTTTTTTAGCTCAACTTGACAAAGTCAAGCTGAGCTATTGCCATCACCTCTCGTCCGTCAGCGTACGTACGAACGTATGTTAGTACGTACGTCCACAATTTCCTTTGGCACACCTCACAGGTCGCATTTATGATCAGATCACTTTGAAACTTTGTATGCTTGTTTGGGGTGACCTCTAGATGGGAGCTGTCGATTTTCTTCAATTTCCGTCAAAACATGTTGCCGCGGCCAACGTTCTTAGAATTTAGTTTAGTCAAACCACAATATTTCCCTTTGGCACACCCTACAGGGCACATTTATAATTGGATTGCTTTGAAACTTGGTATGCTTGTTTAGGGTGACCTCTAGATGGGAGCTATCGATTGTCTTCCATTTCCGTCAAAAAATGTTGCTATGGCCATTGTTCTTAGAACTTAGTTTAGTCAGACCTCAATATTTCCCTTTGGCACACCCTACAGGGCACATTTATGATCGGATTGCTTTGAAACCTAGTATGCTTGTTTAGGGTGACCTCTAGATGGGAGCTATCGATTGTCTTCCATTTCCGTCAAAAAATGTTGCTACGGCCATTGTTCTTAGAACTTAGTTTAGTCAGACCTCAATATTTCCCTTTGGCACACCCTACAGGGCACATTTATGATCGTATTGCTTTGAAACCTAGTGTGCTTGTTTGGGGAGACATCTAGATGGGAGCTATCGATTTTCTTCAATTTCTGTCAGAAAATGTTGCTGCTGCTAACGTTCTTAGAACTTAGTTTAGTCAGAAGACACAATATTCCCTTTGACACACCCTACAGGGCATATTTATGATCGGATTGCTTTGAAACCTGGCATGCTTGTTTGGGGTGACCTCTGGATGGGAGCTATCGATTTTCTTCAATTTCCATCAAAAAATTTTACTGCAGCCAACGTTCTTAGAACTTAGTTTAGTCAGACCACGATATTTCCCTTTGGCACACCCTACAGGGCACATTAATGATCGAATTGCTTTGAAACCTGACATGCTTGTTTGGGGAGACCTCTAGATTGGAGCTATCGATTTTCTTCCATTTCCGTCCAAAAATGTTGCTGCGGCCAACGTTCTTAGAACTTAGTTTAATCCAACCTCAATATTTCCCTTTAGCACACTCTACAGGGTACATTTATGATCAGATTGCTTTGAAACCTGGCGTACTTGTTTGGGGTTACCTCTAGATGGTAGCTATCGATTTTATTTGATTTCCGTCAAAAAATGTTGCCACTGGCAATGAACTTAGTAAAAACTTAGTGCAGTTTAGCATCAGTATTTCCATTTGACACACCCTGCAGGGCACATTTATGATTAGATCGCTTGCAAAATTGGTGAGCTTGTGTGGGGTGACATCCTTTTTTGTCAAAAAATGTTGACCTTTGAACTTAGTTTAGTACGACCTCAATATTTCCCCTTAACACGGCCTTCAGGGCACATTTATGATCGGCTCACTTTGAAACTTGGTATGTGTGTTCCGTGTGACCTCTAGATGTGAGCTATTGCTTTTTTTCATTTCCATAAAAATTTATTGTCGTTATCACCAACCTTTGAACTTACTGCATTTGTGCATCAACTTATCCCTTGTGCACTCTCTGCAGGCTATATTTATGAATTTCCATAAAAAAAACCCATTGCCACAAGCAATGACCTTCTACATAGTGCATTTGTGCATTAACATCTTCCTTTGGCATGCCTCAGAGGACACATTCATTATCAGGTTGTTTTGAAACTTTGTGTGCTTATGCAGGGTGACAAAGGTAGGAGCTATTGATTTTCTTTTCATTTCAATCAAAAACTGTTGCTGTTAGCAACAATCTTTGAATTTATTGCATTTGTGCATCAACATTCTTTGACATGGCCTACAGGCCACATTTATCATAGGATTGTTTTTGAACTTGGTGTGCTCATTAGGCAAGAACTTCAGATAAGAGCTATTGATAAGCATTCATTTCTGTGAAAAAAGTTGCCATAACCTCTGAACATACTGCATTTGTGTATCAACATTCTTCCTTTAGCCAGTCTTACAGTTTACATTTAAAAATGCATGGATTACTCTGACGTTGTGCACACACAATGCTGTTATGTCAGACATGTTAACCTTCCAAAATTTTTTTCAGGGAGATTGAAGAAAATTTTCAGGGAGATGACATGATTTTCAGGTAGATTTTTTTTTTGCGCGTAGAAGCCACGTGTGGATCAATTTTAAATACAAATTAATACCAAATACCCCCACCCCCCCCCCACCCCCCCCACCCCCCCCCCCCCCCACACACACAGACATAACAGGAAACAGTCCAACAACAATACATCAAAGGAACATACGCCATTGTTCTACTAACCGGTGGTGTGTGACCCAGACCTGTTAACCTCTCGGGGTGACTGTCAGTGAGATTTTGATGAGCTCCCAGTGAGACTCGGATGCTTGTCAGTGAGATTTTTGCATGTGGGCAGCACATCAATAATTTCCATGTTACCACCCCCACCCCCCCTCCCCCCCCCCCACACACACACATACATTAAACATTCCACCCTAATGTGTTTTATTTGAACAATTTGTCCTTTCAAAAGCCAAAACATAGAAATATAGAGAAAAACAGAAATCAAAAATATGGATGTGGTCATGTGCCAATATCTGAGTTGTTCCAATGACATCCATATTTCAATGGTTTTATGTACAAAATGTTTGGAGATATTTTCGACCTTTTCAGCACTATATCAGTTTTGATGCTGTGTTGAAAGTTTTGGATCTATTTGGGAAATTATGGGTACTTGCGGCGACCTGCGGCGATCTGTGGTGTTTAGGCACACCCCGAGCCCGGTTGTTGTGGTAATTCGATCTGCCAAAGCCCAGCGCCCCACCTAACCACACCGGGTACTCACTGGAAGTAGTTGGTCATTTACGAAGGGGATTTGGAATGGGGTGATCATTTTTCAGTGAAAAGTGAACATTATGCCACAGCCAGCCCAGGACGAAACATCTCCGGGATATTTAATTTATTTTGTTGTCCATTTATCATTTTAAATTAGCAACTTTTTAGAGATTTTTTTCACCAAAAACATAATTTTTTTCACAGCCTGCTTTAGAAAATTGCGAATCGGAAATTTTTCCCAATATATTGAAAATTACGGCAACTCATATGTTTGAGCCGTTTGTCTGCAAAATTGGCTATAATTATCTGAAGTGAAAGTGAAATCCAAAATGCACAATAATAAATTTGTGCGTATTTTTGCACATGTTCGATTGGACAAAATTTATGCGTATGGAACTTATTTTTCGATTTGACTGCTACCTGTATACAAGCAAAGGTGTGCCTTTAATATATAATCAATTTCAGCAATTATCCTGCATCTCAAATTCATTTAATCCACCTGTCAAACGTGTTGCAAATAATCACCAACACGGCCATTGACAGAAATGAGATTGGTCACCAGTTCTTACGTAAGTGGTGACGTTTCTCACAAACTTAATGACCTTGCCATTGAGAGTAGAGCACATGCTTTTGTATTTGTAAACAAAAGCTGGTGGATTCAGTTTTTGTCTGGTATGTCGACTTTCTGGGAGATTTTGGCCCAAATTGACTCCCGGGCGGGAGGGGATAGCTAATTCTGGGAGAATCCCGGGCATTCCGGGAGAGTTAACATGTCTGTGTTATGTTGAAATTTCATCAAATAACATTGGTACCAATGATCTTCAATTTTGCCATTTCATTTATAACTTACCAAGTTCAAGTTTGTCAAGTTGAGCTACAGTGTCATTGACACTTTCATTTAAATACTGATGAGTCATTTATCTGTAAAATGTATCATTTATCTATCACTCAATGATCACCCAAAACATATTGTATTTATAAATAACTTGTGTCATACACTCACTGACATATTCTCTATGTGGAAACACTTGGGTTATAATGTTAGGGTAAGGCCAGAAATATATTGTGATTCTCAGGCAATTTGTCCCTCTCTGAAATTGAACCCCCTTCATTGCACATTTTTATTGACTTGCAGTGTCTCCCAACTCAAAACTTTTTTATTTTTTTTTTATTGATTTATGTAACTGATATCTGTAGAGCATAACTAAAGACAGTCTACAACCCAAGGTTTTGCAGTTGTTTCTGGGCATGTCTTGGATGGCTGCACAGGTAACCAAGACTTGCCTAGAAATGACAGTCAATTCACTTAGTATGCAACATGCAAGTTACCTTCGAAAACAACCTGTTCTGTTGCAGTAAAAGGTGATCAAAGTCTGAATTAGGCCCTTGAGGGCTAAAATTCAATGAATTAATTTGTATAATTATGCACTTTCTGTATATTCAGTGTATGAAAATACAGCAGAAAACCTATCAATCCATGCTCATTATATGTACGAAATCCCCGTGGGAACACGGGGAAGTGAAGCAGCGCTTGTTTACTATGGTAAACAAGCCCTGGTTTACTGGTAAAATAGGACCCAGTCACTAATGCTTGGTGTGGAAGTCCTATAAAAATGGGCAACAAGGGTATAAACGATTGACTAAACTTGACTTTATCTCCATGTTGCGGTCACGATTAGCTATTGTGCAGAAATGTGTGACCGTAAATATCAATAAATAATAGGAAAGAAAAAAATAAATATTAAAAATACTTAATATTTCAAATCCCTCACTGATTTAAAAAAAAAAGAATGCTTGACAATCAATTCATTTTCTTTCTGTGGCCTAAGAAAAAAGATTTTAACATCAACTGAAAACGGGAAGGACAGGATTTTTTTTACCCCACCCTAAGTTTCAATTTTCTCAACCGATGAGCTGATTTGAACCAAAGTTGGTATGTGGTTTTATTGAGGCATATGTACTTGATTCGTGCCATCCCCCCCCCCCCCCCCCCCCCAAAAAAAAAAAAAATACAAAAAAAAAAACACAGAACAGACATCTGCCCACAACTGAGTTTTGTTATTTGGTTTGGTGCATCCTGAGGACCACCAAAATGGAATGGTAAAAAAATATTGCCATCGGTTCTGTCATATTGTACTGTAGAGGGAATTGAAAAAAGGTGTTAAGTCCGCATATTTGCAAAAATTAAAAAACTTTTCTCCAGAACCTTTGATCAGAATCTTTTAATATTTGGAATAGAGCATCCATAGGTGTGTCTGATGCCAGCTTGTTCAAATTAAGCTCCACGGTTTACATTTGGGCTCAATAAAGGAGCCCAAATGTTAACATTGTGCAATATGAGACACACTCTTTTTAAAGAATCTTCTTTTACAGAACCACCAATCAGAATCTTTTAATATCTGTGCACAACATTGTTGCAGAGGTCAGATTCATGTTTGTTCAAATCATGTCCTTCAGTTAATATGGGGCCTGCACTTTAACTAAGTGCAATACAAAGAATAATCTTTAGAAATCTTCTTCTTCAGATCCATCAGTAAGAATCTTTGATATTTGGTATACAGCATTCTGCGAGAGGTCAGATCTATGTTTGTTCAAACCAAGTCCCTGTGTTAATATTTGGGCTTCCTATTGGAGCCCAAATTTTAACTTAATCCAGTGTGAGGAATAATCTTTAAAACTCTTTGTCACCAGGATTAGTAGTCAGAATCTATTAATATATGGTATACAGATTCCTTACAAGGATCAGATTCAAGTTTGTTCAAATCAAGCCTGTCGGTTAATGATTGGGCTCTGTATGCATGCCCAAATCCTAACTTGGTGCTATATGAGGAAAAATCTTTAAAAATCTTCTTCAGATCCAAAAGTCAGAATCTTTTGATGTTTGGTATACGGCATCCTTGGGGATGTTACATCTCAGTTTATTCAAACCAAGTTCATGTGTTAATATTTGGGCTCCCTATTGGAGCCCTAATTTTAACATAGTCCAATATGAGGACTAATCTTTAAAATACTTTTTCTCCAGTGGTGAACCACTGGTCAGAATCTTTGGAGATATGGTTTAGGGAAACCTTGATAGGATCGGATTGAAATTGGTTCAAATCAAGCCCATCAGTTAATAATTGGACTCTCTATAAGAGCCGGAATTTTAACTTAGTACAATATGAGGAATAATCTTTAAAAATCTTCAGATCCACCAGTCAGAATCTTTTGATGTTTGGTATACGGTATCTATCCTTAGGGAGGTTAGATCTAAGTTTGTTCATATCAAGGTTGTGTGCTAATATTTGGGCTCCTTATTGGAGCCCAAATTTAACTCAGTCCAATTTGAGAAATAATCTTTAAAACTTTTTTCTCCAGAACCACTAGTCAGAATCTTTTGATCTTTGGTATACAGAATCCTTACAGGGGTCGGATTCAAGTTTGCCCAAATTAATCCTGTTGGTGTATAATTGGGCTCTCTGTGGGTACTTGAATTTCAACTCAGTGCAATATGGGGAATAATCTTTAAAAAACCCTTTCTTCAGATCCACCATTCAGAATCTTTTGATGTTTGGGATACAGCATCCTTACTGGAGTCAGATTAAAGTTTGTTCAAATCAAGTCCCTTGATTAGTAAATGGGCACCCTATTGGATCCCAAGTTTTAACATGGTTCAGTGTGAGAAATATTCTTTAAAAATCTTCTCACGAATCCCCAATCAGAATCTTGTGATATATGGTGTCAGATACAGGTTCTAAAAATCAAGAACCTGGGTTAATATTTGGGCTCTGTAACATTGTCCAATATGACAAATAATCTTTGGAAATCTGCTTTTTTAGATCCAAAGGTTGGAATCCTGAATGTGTATGTGGGGGAGGGGGAGGGGGGGGGGGGGGTGCTGCTTAGTCAGTTCAAGTTTGCTCAAGGTAAAGCCCTAGGTTGATATTTGGACTACCTATTTTCCATTACCGGAAATCAGGCATTATTTGTGTGGTAGCATCTTAATATTAGAAAAAGTCATATTTCTGTACAACAGACTTTTGAATAGTTTTTTACTTTTTTGACTTCATTCCTCTATGGTGCTGACTAGCCATAGATACCAATTAAATCCTTCTTTAAACCACTTTGTCAGGTGTGTGCCTCAGGCCCCTTGGGGCATCTTGTTTATAAAGTGTCATCTGTATTTCGGATAAGGTGAAGGGTTAAAATGTATTGCCTATGTTTGAGGTGTACATGTAACATATTTGATGCCTTGCCCACAAGTATCTTCAGATATCGTTTTAAAATTTTCAACTTTTTTGTGAACAGCTCATGAAAGGATAAGGGTCGGGCATAAAAATTAGCATCGGTTGGGAAACCCGAACCTTTTCATTTTTTTCCTCAGCTGGAATGTAACATCTTTACATATCTTCATCAATAGCAATATACTGTACATAATACATTGCATTACCATCAAAGTGACTATTCCTCCCAGAGGCGGCGGAACCAGGTGGGCACAGGGGACATGTGCCCCTCCACTTTTTTCCACAGACATGTTGCGCGGTTATGCAATGATTTAAAATGCACGCAAACATGCCAATATGCAGGTGTTCCTGTAATATATTATTTGCTAATCCAAGCAATATTTGGCAAAAGAATCCCACCTTCGGTCGTTTTGGTCCGTTTCTTCTACTTCCACCCATCTTCCAACTCAAAGGCTAGCCCTTCGGTTGGAAGATGATTGAAGTAGAAGAAATGGATTGGACAGTGACCCCACCACGGCATGGTCATCTAAACGAGAGATTATAGTATGTTACTGTACATTTACTGATATACAATTGTAACTTTTCTCCCACTGGGCCGAACTATGGTTGCCTTGAAAAGTTGTGCCCCTCCACCTTTATCGAGCTTCCGCTGCCTCTGAGTTCACCTTCATGTTTATAACAAACTGCAACTACAGTGCTGTGATTTCAAAAGTGAGCTGTAAATGTCCGATTCTGGCGATATTTTCCATTCTCTTTATGATCACAGCAAACTATTATTTCATTTGCATTGAACAAAACCGGGAAGTGAAGCAGTGCCTGTTCACTGCGGTAAACAGGCTCTGTTTTACCGCTAAAATAGGACCCAGTCACCAATGCTTGGGAGGTGCAAACCCTCTCTAAAATGGGCAACAAGGCTTATTAATGCTCACCCCCTGGTCTTCAGTTGATACTCATGTTGTGGTCACGATTAGCCATTGCGCAAAAATGTGTGACCTTAAACACCAATAAATAAATAAATTGAACAAAACACATTATTTACATCTTGCATTTTTTTTTACTTCTAGCTCAGCAGACCTGAAACCAGCCAGCGCTATTCACAAAAATAACCATTCAATTTTCATTATTTTTTACATTTTTTGTCTCACAAACATAGCTTTTGACCCCTCATTGGAATGAGTTCATTGCAGTGAGGGGCCATAAGCTGTGTTTTTGACACAAAAAATGAAAAAAAATTAGTTATTCAAGAATTTTATTTGCAAGTCTCATCTGCCTTTCGTGTTAGGTAAGGGGTTAAAAATTGGTGCCTTTGGCAGTAAACACACATGCCACATTAATTCTATAGGCACAGTTTACTGTGGGCTAAAAATATTCAAATGCAAAAGCCTACATTTTCTTAAAAAGCTGAACAGGCCATTTATCTAGAAGATAAAAACTTATAAATAAATAATCATAAATCACCTATTTCATTGAAGAATCACATTCCTTTTGTGCGAAACATAACTTTGTGACAAGTTTACAAACATTCTGGTTTTACGCTGGGGATATAACGCAAAGAGGTTTGTCCTTCTGTCCGTCCATCCATCTGGAGTTTGTTTATGGCATAACTTGAACAAAAGTTAAAAGATTTTTTTTATTTTGAGTCAATATCAATTGACTGAACTTTGCTTTATACCTACAGTACATGGAGAGTGGATTGTAACTAAATCACCCATGGAGTCGAGTTATCACTCAAACTATCACTTTCAAATTTTGTACATATGGACAAAAAACACAAGCAATGTTTCAGAGAATGGACCTCCGGATTTAACCCGGAGGTCCATTGGCTGGAACTTTGCTTTTACTTGTTATGCTTTGCAACAGATTTGCAATTATTGCTTAGGTGGAATCTCCACTCTGCAGGTGCCCTTTCCACGTACTGTATTTTGCAGTCCGGATTATCCATTGTTCAGAAATATGTGACTTTAAACACCAGTAAATAAATAAATAAAAATTGAGTCAACATGACCACGAAGGCAAGGAATCATTCTCAACGATCAGGAACATGTTCTTCACCATCAATCTGTGCATTCTTAACAGAATGTTGGTCTGAAAAGAATGTTTATGCCGAGACTGGAGAAGCTTGATTTAAGCAGTGAGTATTGAATTTAAATCAGAATTGTCCAATTACTGGAAGAAATGCAGTGCGATTTCTTCACAGTTGTGCAGACTGAGAATAGCTTTGTGTGCATCACATATGTATAGATGGGCCTCTCATCAGAAGCAAATTATTTCTGGAAATTTCCAAGAGGGTGCTTAACTCTGAACTGGGAAGGTTCTCAAAATATTTGTTGCTGCTCTGAGGTTCAGTCCAAATACACGGTCTTCCTATTACCAGGAAAATATCTGACAGTGTGATGTTGCCTGATGAAAGTGTAAATTAACCCCAATGCACAATATATATCGTGATGACATTGTTTAAGAAATATGGTGGTGATGTTACAGTACTGATTAGAATATGATGTGTAATCGTTAAAGGCCTGGTATTTTTTTATACGTTTTTGCTGCACTTTGTCTTTGTCATGTGGCTTTGCAGCTGCTTCTAGGCAAGTTTGGGTTGCCTATACAGGCAACAGTATTTGTCTACAAGTGACTACCAACTTACTGAGAATGTGGCTTGTGAATTTATGCAGACTGCATGTTGGGCCACCTGTTCATTTTCAGTAAATTGTGATCAAAGGCAGAATTAGGCCTTTTAGGTTAATCTAGATTACACCTGTTGTTACAAGTAGAACGTTAATGAATGCATTACACATACATCTGTTTGTTCCCTTTATTTTATATATTATAATTTATAATACAAGGTTGTCATTGTAGAATTATTTGGTTAACAGTGGTTTGCAAAATAAATTATCTCTAGATTTCATAAGTTTTTCTTCTTTGGTTTCTAAAACAGTTGAAATGTTTCCCCAGTTTTCACCTTGCTAAGTCAACCTGGAGAAATTGCATGTAGGACATTGGCCATATGTACGTAAAATTAACAGAATAAGCACCTCCGACAAATTCCCTACATCTCCAATCTCTTAGTCAAGTGTTAAGAATGAACATGAACATGCATGGCAGATAAATGGAAGTTATTACATGGTTAGTTTCATATCCACTGAGATATCAGCCTGAGGTAAAGTCGTATCATCCTGAGACTGAAAGTCAAATGCTGATGGGAAGTTACCGCTAATATCTCAACCGATATGAAATTAACCAGTTCATTACCTTTTTATTAAATCAAAACAAATAACTACAAAATGTTCTCAGATTTGTTACAGTTTTCTGACAGCGTTATTGTTTCTCATTCTTTTCACAATGTCTGAAGTTTTGTTATAAGTTATCTCCTCCAACATGTATGGTATATGGAGATTTAATACCGGGATGTTGTTTTTTAAGCACCGAGCCACAGTCTAGGAGTTTAAATGAGGCATCCAGGTATTAAATCTCCATATACCATACATGTTGGCGGAGATAACATTTTTGTCCCGTTTGAAACACAATACAAACACAGTGGAAATAAATTTGTGGATGCATTTCTCAGCTCCACAATCCCTTGGACCAAATTCTTGATAATTATTTTGTTTTTATAATCGCAGAAGAGAACAGATAGAGTTATATCCTTTGGGTCGTTAAGGAAACGTGTAAACAGTATTTTGTTGACATATCGTCCCCTGAGTTCCAATGTGTTCTATGTGCCTGCTGACACATAGAACACATTGGTACTCAGGGGACAAATTATTTGCTCTTATTTTATTTTTATGATTGAATTGTCAGAAATCTGATGATATTTGTGACATTTTCGGGTTTTTTGTTCGATATTTATTTCAGGGCGAGCAAAAGCGGAAAGCTTTCGTTTAAACCATATACCCCCGATGTTTCGCGTGCGCGTATACCCTGGGTGTTGCATGCTGTCATATACCTTGGATGTTGGGTGCATCCTATGCCATGGCTATTTGTTCAAGGCATTCTGACCAATCAAAAGACCGAATTTATCGGGATATAGGGACAACTTCTTTTAGTCCAAGTATCTGAATGTCTCGGCTTTCCCACTGTGGGGAACTGCAATGTTTGGATAGCTGAACTATCTCTTCTTCCTCTTTGGCTAATCACCACTTACGACCCCGAATCTTAGTTTGCATTGAATTTAGTTTACAACTCTCTTTTTGGTTGAGTTGTGTTAACAAACGAGACCTGTAGTTTGGTGATGGTCGGTGGGCATCCGGGCATGCTCGCACTGTTAGCGCAATAACTTAAGGGGTCGTCCAACCTGACTTTGGTCAATTTGTTGACATTTTTCCCAGTGCCTCAGAAACAGATAAGAGAAGTAAGGAAAGGCAAATTATATATCTAAATAATGAGTAAAGTGCATAGAAAAGGTACATATAGTTTTTTTCAGGAAAAAAAGTGAATTTTATGATTTTGAAGAAGATTAATTTGCCAATGGCATAAGTAACGAACCAGTAGAACCACAAAATAATCGGTAATTCGAAAGCCTTGTCCTCAATATAATGATAACATACTACAGACTCAGAGAAAGCATTTTTTTGACACACACTCTGGTGGGTTTTGATGTTTGAATGTAATAACACCAACACAAATTTTGGATGTTCTGGATTTGGCCATGTTTCAATGATGTTTATTCCGGTCATATGATTACGATGTGGTTCTTGCAGAAATACTCAATTTGGGCAATCATAAGAATGCAAGGACGTGATCACTCCCTTTATTTGTTCGAGACAATGTATGAGCGGGTTTGCAAACAGGTGACAGCAAATACTTGAGCTGTTAATGTCATAACTGCAAAATATGGTTCAAAATTCCCTCTCGTGTTTACAGGCCATCTGAACTTTTTTGTTGACAAAAAATCTGAATTATTGCGCACTAGAAAGACAACATGAACCACTTGTAAAAAAATAACCGTGTGTATAAAATCGGGATGATAAACCTAAAATAAGACAATATTCATAACAAAGTAAGCAGAATGCTTCAGAAATCACTTTTTCACGAAGTATATTCCAAGTGACCTGGAACTATATTGAGCGTATTGATTTCCCCCGATCTTGTGAAGTTATTTACTTCACAGTTACCATGGATCTTCGCCACGGACTGTGTTGATGTCGGCAAAGGAACGATTCAAGATGGGTTGAAATGATGCATTTGCGCTTTTAAATAAGGTGTGTTTGGACGATGCTGAGAATTTAGTTTTTTCTTGCAACCAACCATACTAACACATGCGTTGATCAGTGTCTTTTGTCATCGTTTTACACTGACAAATGTGACCAATCACCTTCACCAGAAACTATCTCCCAATTTACATATCACAATAAACATAACTGCTGTCAGCGTGACCGTGTGGTCAAAACCGAAACAAATTATCGAATCCACGGTCAAATTTAGCGGCAATTGGCTTTTAAACAAATGAAATACACAAAATATTCGCAATTTCTTCATTATCCATGCCAAGTTACTTTTTAACCAGACCACATGCATTCAGTTTCGTTTGTCGGCATCAAACTGGAATTGTTTGTGGTAATTAATAGTACTAGAAGGCAAAAGAAGTCAAATATTTCCCATCATCTATAAATTAATTAAAATTGATAATTCCTTTTATTTTACTGAAATTATGAATTGATAAGGTGGGTGTGTTGCGATTATTATGCCACAGACCTGGAAGTTGTAAAATCAAAGGTGCATCTAGGGCCGCGCAGTGGTGACCTCTGTCCTCTTAGTCTTACCCATTCATCATTACATGTACCAACATTCTCCCTTGTATCTCAACCACTGCTACTCCAATTTGAAGGATATTTGGTGTTGTGATCGAGCATCATGGGGGAAACAATGCCTGCGTAGCTGCTGTAGCATGTGTTTCTTCCCACATTTTTTCAGAGTTGTGGTACTTTTTCACTCTTTTGAGTTAGAAAATTTTGTTTATAACTAGTTGATTTGTTACAATTTGTTGAAAAGTGCCTGCTGATACCCTCAAATGTATTGCTACAAAATATTTCTGGTGAAGATTTTGTTGCTATTACTTATCAAGCAACAACCTAATGAATATTCTGTATAAAGTCACCAATCTGATGTTTGACTCTTTTATCAGAGCTGTTTTGAAGGCTTATGGAACTCAAAATGTTGATTATGGCAGGACTTTTCTATTCACCCATTAATTGATAAATTAAGTGTTATAATTGAAAGTAAGAAGCATGAAAGGTCCTGAACTAAAAGTCTAAACAGAATGTTTTGCAATGTAACATAATTTTTAGCTCAACTTTGGCAAATCCAAATTTGAGTTATGCCATGGCCAGTCGTCCGTCTGTCCATCAACAATTCAGTACGGCTCGGGCTAGAGGACGTATTTATGAACCGATCTTTACGAAACTTCTTGGGTACCTTTGTTATGACCGTGGGATGAGAACGAGTGTTTTGGGGTCCGATCCGAAATTCAAGTTGGCCGCTGGCAGCCATTTTGTACAAAATTAGGTGCAATCAGAATTTTGCACAGAACTTCCATATGAAAGTGCTGATTTGAATAATGTTTTGTGTGAATGTTTAGTACCATGGGATACATCACATATAATACAGGTTTTTATCTCGTGCAGAAATTATGCAAATTAGATGAACTTTGATTTTTTCAGTGCTTCTTACACACAGTAAGTACACATGTCAATACTGCCAGTCTCCATTTTGTACCGAAATTAGGTCCAATCATTTTTTTGTCACAACTTCTATACTGTTCATATTTATGAACTGATCTTCACGAAACTTCTTGGGTACCTTTGTTTTCACCTTGAGACAGGAATGAGTGTGTTTTGGGGTGCCTTTGTTATCACAGTGCTGTGACAACAAATATTTTGGGGTTCAGTCAGACCCACTCTGGGACTCAAAGATTTCTTTTCTAGTTTAGCATCGGACTGTCACCCACCTTTACAAAACTTTACCTATACATTTGTTACAGGCTATGGTCAGTATTTATGTACAGACTGTTACAGTACTTTATATGTACCTTTGTTATCAGGTCATTACCTAGATGTTTGTCATTGCTGTGTCACATACTATACATGTAAATGTCTTAAAAAGTTGAGCTACAGTGTCATTGACACTTTCATTGCAGATACACTTATTTGGAGGGTTACCTGTCTGATACTTTTTGGAACATGTGTGGCCAGGATCTTCAAAAAGAAAAAAAGAGTTAAACTTTGAGAAAAATGGCATATGCCTTGAGTGCCGGAGTTAGAGTCATACAAGGAAGAGAGCCCCATTCCCCTGGGAAATTTTTTGTGTCAAATGGAGCTCATTTGTCACCTTTTGGGGATTGCTTTGTGCACTGCGTTCTTGAAATAAATATGTGAGACCCTCTGGATGTGCCCTTCTGATCTCAATATGTCAATAAGCCTCCTTGGGGAAAGTACATGCAATAATGGTTATGTATGGTTGATATAATGTGTTTTGAATAACAATGTACTTTTAAGTCTATTAGATGGTTTATGGCAGTGACAGGTTACAGCTACCCTTATTTCTTCTCCAACAGATATCATGGGTGTATTGGTGTCCAAGAGTAAACTAAGCTATTATACTTATTGATAAACCAGACACATTTAACAATTTAATCACTATCAAATTGATGCATGGGATAAAAGGGGTTACAGTGCAAGGGGTTTGTAAATATATTTATTCAACTACAATGTATAACTTTGCAGTGCATTCTACATAGGAGAATATCATAGTTTCTTTCCAAACCACCACAGTGACACATACATCTTTATATTGGGAGACACTATTTTGTCCTTCCATACTGCTTCTGGTGGACTCCTTCAAGTTGACCTTTGTTGAACTCCCCAAATCAAAACATAAACAAAAGAAAATGTCTGCCTTCAATCAGTGAGCACTCCACTTATAGCATTTGGTCTCAATCTTTATTACTTTCATGAATTAGGAAAAGATTTCTTCGAGTATGCACTTCAATGTTAATAGAATACAGCTGTTATTTTATTTTGCGGTATTTTATTGTAAAAAAATTGTTCTCTTACTTATGCCGTAGCAGACTTTCAGGTGGTGCTATTTACACATGGCAGCAGTTCCATGGCAAATTTCAGTTTCCACATGTTCTATGTTTCATTCCAGGGTCCTACTATTTAACGAACACAAACGAACATAAACGAACATAAACGAACAGAAGAGAAAATAATAGGAAATACAAGTTAAAAATGATTGAGGGTGCATATGCAGGTATATATGGGTAAATATTATTCGTTTGTAAAATTTTATTCACTTCTGATGAGTATTTTGATGATTAATAAGGTTTATAAAATGTACGACGGCGCGAAATTCTTGTGTTCGTTAAGTAGTAGCCTGCTTGAAGCTGTCGACAAGCTGCGACAAAGGTGTGAAATCAATTAGCTGTCTATCTGAGGAAGAATGTCGCTGAGGAAAACAGCGAAATTTAGGTTTAAGAGGATGGCAGGCGCCTATTTTAATCGTGTGTAAAATTGTATCCACGTCTGATGAGTATTTTAGTGATAAATAAAGATTACAGCTATTATTTGGATTGACAAACATGCATCAAACTCTCGCTTTGGATTCCGAGGACGCATCACGGCGAGTCGGGGACAAACCGTGATCTACCCTTAGAAAGCGGAGCAAGACTCGGATACATGTAGCATATTGTACACCCACATAATGATAATAATCTGAAGATCTTAAAATATCTTGGGTATAAGTCATTAAAGTCCAGTTTAAGCTTTCCTGAACACTTTCCCCGAACAAGCTCACCCTCCACCAACGCGGGCTCCCACTAACGAGAGAGGACAACCAGGCGCGTAGCCAGGAAAAAGTTTCCAGGGGTGGGGGGGGGCGTAACAGGGAGGGGGTGGTATAGCCATCAGATGCGCGAAAGGCGGGGGCGCTGGGGGGGGGGGGGGGTCCTCCGGGAATTTTTTTTCGGGGGGGGGGGGGGGGGTTCTCCCCCAGGAAAATTTTAAAATCTAAGTCTACTGGCGGAAAACATTTGGAAGGGGACACGGCTAGATTTTGGGGAGGGGGTAAGCGCCCCCGACATTGGGGACAACCCTACCCATACTTTCCTAGAAACACGCCCCGAGAAAAAAAATCCCGGGCACCCCCCCCCCCCCCCCCCCCCACACACACACACACACACACACTGACTCTCTCCAACGAGGGGGACACCCCGGGCTCTTTCCAGGAAGCGGGTTCCATGATACAGTAACCGCTTCGCGGTGATGTCTTCTACATACACCCCATCCCGTTTTTTTTTTTATTTAAATTAAAAAAAAAATTAGCAATAAATTTTAAACTTCCCTCATCCTTTGCCCGGGCTTGGCACCGGTGGACTTAACAAAAGTCAAATCAGGCGGATTTTGAGTTTTTATGTTTTCCAAACAATTATTATATTTACTTCTTTGGTAGATATATTTCTTTTCAATTCACTGCCTTACCATAATTATATTTGATGTGAAAGAATGAGTTTTCCAAAATAAATTTAGGAATTCTGTCTATAATATGCGACACAGGTGTGAAATTAATCAGTTGTCAATCCGAGTTGGATTATCGCTAAAATAAAAAAAAAAGGGGGGGGGGGGGAAGATATAAGTTTAAAATGTTGGAGAGCGTAAATTTTAACCGTGTTATTTTTCTTATCTTTCTGGATTTCTGTTTTATCGTTGACAGTCAAGTCTTCTGATCTTTAACGGGGTTAAGTTGTTTTTGTAATAAGTGCAACTTGATTGTTTTTATAACAATAACTTTGGTCTTGAGAACAAAAACATATCAGCCTGTTTGAAGTACAGCTTGGTTGTTCTGGCAATAATAAATTTCAAGCTAATGTGGGTACTCAAAAGTATATAACATAGTCTGATTTCCCCCAGGAAACTTTTTCCTGGCTACGCGCCCGGTTGTCCTCTTCGTTAGTGGGAGCCCGCGTTGGTGGAGGGTGAGCTTGTTCGGGGAAAGTGTTCAGGAAAGCTTAAACTGGGCTTTAATGACTTATCCCCAAGATATTGTAAGATCTTTAGATTATTATCATTATGTGGGTGTACAATATGCTACATGTATCCGAGTCTTGCTCCGGTTTCTAAGGGTAGATCACGGTTTGTCCCCGACTCGCCGTGATGCGTCCTCGGAATCCAAAGCGAGAGTTTGATGCATGTTTGTCAATCCAAATAATGGCTATAATCTTTATTTATCACTAAAATACTCATCAGATGTGGATACAATTTTACACACGATTAAAATAGGCGCTTGCCATCCTCTTAAACCTAAATTTCGCTGTTTTCCTCAGCGACATTATTCCCTCAGATAGACAGCTAATTGATTTCACACCTTTGTCGCATCTTGTCGACAGCTTCAAGCAGGCTACTACTCAACGAACACAAGAATTTCGCGCCGTCGTACATTTTATAAACCTTATTAATCATCAAAATACTCATCAGAAGTGAATAAAATTTTACAAACGAATAATATATACCCACATATACCTGCATATGCACCCTCAACCATTTTTAACTTGTATTTCCTATTATTTTCACTTCTGTTCGTTTATGTTCGTTTATGTTCGTTTGTGTTCGTTAAATAGTAGGGACCGTCATTCCAAGCATTTTGGTGTATAATGTAAAAAACTGTTCCGGTCTGATTTTTTCTTTAGAGTTGTAGGCCTTAGTCATTTTTTACGAATTTTGAGCTCGTTAGCACAATAACTTGAATATAAATGTACGTTCTCCGATTTGACTAATATTCACCATACAGTGCTTTTGCAATAATATCGCAAGCGAGTTCGAAAACTGGCCCATCCCGACCCTTTGTTACAGAGTTATGGGCCTTAATTAGTAAATTTTTACGAATTTTTAGCTCGTCAGTAACTTGAACAAACGTTCTCCGATTTGACTAATATTTGCCATACAGGTCGTTTGAAATAATATCTCGAGCTAGTTCGAAAACTGGCCTGGCCTGATTTTTTGTTCCAGAGTTATGTGCCTTAATTAGTCCATTTTTTGCGAATGTTGAGCTCATTAGCCCAATAACTAACAAACGTTCTCTGATTTGACTCAACTGGCATATGATTGATAACTGGGCTATGGACATGCAACACTCTCTGATTGCCACCACAACTCGGTGCCTGCATCTCCGTTGTGGGAACAGGTCAAAACGACACACAACCAAAACGTCACATTTCAAAATGGACAAAACGTCACATTTTATAGTCAAAACGTCACATACTTTTTGTCCAAACGTCACATACTTTTGGTCAAAACGCCACCATGTCGTGTACGCTGACCATATGAACACAGAAATTGAGACCCCACTAATTACACTACGAGGTGGGGTCTCAAAACCCCACCACGTGACTTCAATTTATCTATAATTAACTTGTGTTTTTTGCAAGTGCGGTAATCAGGTTTATTCTTCCACCAAAAATAGTTTCCGTTCATTGTTGTTTAGTGATTGTTAGGTATTGCACTTAAGTATAAATTGAATACGTATGCTCCATACATGTTTTTTTGATAATAAAAAGCATTTATATGGCAGAAAAAACGATCAAAATATGGAGTTTGAATTGTGTTTTTAATATCGCATGAATATGTCAAACTGTGTGATGGGATGTTCGGCTGACGTCGGTTTATCTTTTGATCTCTCAGTCACCGGCTCTTAATTAGATCAAATTTTTTCACAGTCAGTGAAATATTACTTTTATTTTTACTTGAAATATTAAAAAGATAGTTCAATATTTGAAAAGGTTATTGAAAACTATTGCGATTCGTGATGTTGTTAATCAAAATCGATTTAGAACTCGAGGAATTACGAAAAAATAAATATTATACCGTACTGAAATCATGGATGTGAGTTTAAAAAATTATAACTTGACCAGTACAATATCTGGACATTTCCCCGACGGTCTTTTACCTAACTGTAGCTATTGACGGAGAAGAATCATCTTACCGGTATTGAATTTTGAATAAATTGTGGGTTGGGAAGGAAGGGAATCCGATT